>JAVIAB010000049.1:122468-267468 GCA_032433765.1 Megaustenia siamemsis | reverse complement strand
TTGAGAATGCAGTCTGACACGTAGAACTTTCCCTTGCATGCACTGTTCCCGGCTGACTGTTCAGATGTGTCGTTGAAGCAGTTGTCTGGACATTTGAGAGTGCTGTCTGACCCGTAGTACGTTTCCTTGCACGTGCAGTATGCACTTTCCGGGTCACATATGATGTCACAGCCATCAGAACACGTCTGTTCGCACTGTAGCCCAAAATTACCATCGGGACAAGTGTCATTACAGGTATAGCCAGGATGTTTACATTGTAGTCATTTTCCAGATTTTTCCCACATAAAGGACAGACACTGAGACAAGACCTGGAGCAATCGTGTCCATAGACCCCATGTGAGCATTTGCCGTGACACGTACCAATGATGAAGTCGCAGCTTTTGCTACACCCACTATACACTGCACAAAACGACCAAGAATACCCGTCCAGACAATAGGTGTCTGCAAATGTTTGCGCCTCACACACCGTCGGTTCACTGCCGGCCTGCGAAATGATCGGTGAGAACTCAGTCTTAATGTGTGCCATTGGCGTTTGTGTGGTGACTACAATAGTGTTCATAGAAACATTTGGATATGATATATCATTATACTGGAACACTACTCCGCCACTGTCAGAGGAAGCCTTTAGAGTGGCATTCTTTACCCGAATCATAGTGCTAGCTTGATGATAGAATCGAATGGCGTGAATCTACTGGGGCGTGGCAAAGTTCAGATACCAGTAAACAGGACTGTTTCCACTTCTCAGTTTTGTGTGTGTGCAGTCATTGTCATAGAGATTGGTCCTTCTTTTGTCATTTACTGCGGCCTCTGGTCCACATTCGTCTCCTGTATAACAAGAGTTAAACGTGTCGGCCTGGTTTGTGTTCTGATTGAGAGCCACATTCCGACCCCCGCCTATGTGGATGGAGCAGATATTTGCAACTATCGACCCTGCAATCATAACTTGTTGATCAGATCAGCCCCAGAGCAAAAGACATCAATCTCGTGCTGACTAACTACAAACCTTGAATCATTGCTACATGAGGCAGAACCATTTAGTAATGTCGTGAAACTGTCCGGAACTATTAAGTCATTTGCATAAATCCTAAACCATGAGAACAGCAAAGATTGATTGAGAGTTGCCTCAACTGATGTAGAATTTGCGTCCGAGTTACAAGTGGTGTCGTTGTAATTAAACAGGAAAGTAGGTTCAGAATTTTTAGGCGTATTTGTACACGAGAACCAAGTACTGACACTGGGGTCCAAAATATTCGTGCTGATAAATGTCATTGTTTGGGCATATCCCTGTAGTTTTGTCATAAACTCTCTCTCTCTCTCTTTCTCTCTCTCTCTCTTTCTCTCTCTGCGATCAAGACTCGATCAGAGTAGGATTCCAGTCTCTCTCATGAAGTCAGCTGTCTGTTTAAGCGAATCGATCGCCCCATATAATTTCTCCTCCAGGGAGGTGGGCGTGGACCACATTGCTCTTCTCAGGTCTGTGTACTGTGGGCAATCCTGTAGAACATGTTTTGTAGTCATATTGTCCAGTGTACAGTGGCATAGGCTGGTAGTTCCTATTTTTAATTTGGTGAACATGTGATTTCTCATTCTATTGTGGCCTGTGCGTAGGCGAAGTATGATGACTTGATCCCTCCTTGATAGTTGGTGGTATCCGTCACTCTCGTTATGCTTTGGGTGTTCTCGTTTCCATTTTTCATGGAACTGACCCTTGAGGATGGATTTGGCTTCATCATAACTGAGCGGATGGTTCTCTTGTGGTAATCTCCCTCCCTCTTTAGCTAATTTGTCTGCTCGTTCGTTCCCGTGTATATTACAGTGTGATGGTATCCACTGAATGACTACTCTCTGGAAGTTATTGCATAGTTGGTCCAGGGTTGTTCTCAAGTCATCTAGTTCATTGTTCTTGTGGTTTATTAGAGCTGATAGTACTGATAGAGCATCAGTCAGAATCACCAATTTATTGTGCATGCTATTTTTGTGTTGAGTAGCCAGTGTTACAGCATCTCTGATGGCCTCAGTTTCTGCTTTAAAGTTGTTAGAGAATTTCCCAGTAGCTATTGACTTGGTGATCTCGTCCTGATTGGTCAGCGTCAAGAACACACCTCCCCCTCCATTTCTGGTGGCATTTGTAGCAGAGCCATCTGTATATATGTGGGACCAAGAGTCCTGTGGGTAAGTATCGTGTATATGTTTTTCTGCTACGTGTTTTCTTTCTGTGTCTGATTGGGTGCCTTTTTTCATGATTCCTGTTATGTTTTCCTGAAGTTCTGGTATTTTATGTTTTCCGTGAGGAGACATATCAGATGGGCCCAAGGGTTTCGATATTGTTTGGAAAAGAACTGGGTCTCCAGTAGTTAGTTCATTGGCAATTGCAGCGAAGTTGCTCCTCTTAAGTCGTACAATTCCAGAACCAGATATTCTTTGGTGCATGGGGTGACTAAGGAGCCTTCTATATTTCTCCGCTTGTTGCAAAACTTTAGTGACCCGTCTGTCATCTAAGGGTTGTAAGCCTGTTACTGTTTCTAGAGTCTTGATAGGTGTAGATTTCATAGCACCAGTAATGATACGGGCAGCTTGGTTCTGTATTCTGTTAATTTTGCAAAGGTGTGATTTGGAAGCCATAGCCCAGGCTGTGACTCCATATTCTAGAACTGGTCTGACTCTTCCTACATATAGTCTTTTCAAAATATTGCTGTCTGCCCCCCAGTCCGTTCCTGCCAATTTCTTCATAATATTTGTTCGTTTCCTGGCTTTCATCCTTGCTCTGTCTATCTGATTTTTCCAAGTCATTCTGCGATTCATAGTGACACCAAGATATGTTGGGCTGTGGTCAATAGGGAGTGTATGATCCTTTAACTTCAAATTTGCAGAGAGTGTTTTCCTTGATAGGCTGAAAATTGTGTATGAAGTTTTCCTTTCGTTGATTGGTAAGAACCAGGTGTTCGTCCATTTTTCAAGTTCACCTAGGGCATCTTGCATCCTGGAACCAGCCACTGACATACTTTCCTCGCGAGCCCATAACGCCAGATCATCTGCGTATATTGCTGAGTGTATTCTGGGTGGAATGTCCATTACGATGTCATTTATGAAAATTAAAAAGAGTGTTGGGGACAAGACTCCGCCTTGTGGGACACCTTGCTCGATAGAGACCTTCTTACTTAGTTGACCTTGAACTTGTACTCTGGCCGTTCTATCCTGAAGGTATTGAGAGACCCAATTGAATAAACGACCCTGGATGCCAAGTCTAAAAAGCTTGTTCTTTAAACCCTCACGCCAAACCCTATCAAAAGCCTTCTCCATGTCGACCCACACTGCCAGCGTGTGTTTCTTTTCTTGTAGAGCATCCTCTATTTCCAGCTAGCATTTATTATCCTTAGAAGCTCTTGGCTTTCTGCCCCAGATTTAGGAGCATTTCGTTGGAGATTCCATCTTTACCAGGTGAACTTTTGAGCTTCAATCCTTTGAGGGCAACATCTAATTCAGTTGGGGTAAAGATGGTCGTCTGATGCTCTTCTGGTGCTAAAGGCGTGTGTTTTGCATCTTGGTTTTCCTGCCTTGCAGTTTTCTGTTTGTCTATTGGAATGTTTATTCTACTAATGTTTTTGTAAGTCTCTATCAGTAGATTTCCTGCCCTTTTGCCTGTGAGGATGTTCTGATTGTGTGCTAATGATATTGGAGGTCGGCAAGTGTTTTCGCCACTCAGAGCTTTCGCAAGTTTCCATAGTTTATGACCATTTTTGTCTAGATTAAGGCTCTCTGTTTTGTCTATCCAGCTCTGTCTGGCTGATATCATGACCTCACGTCTGTATTTGGCCGAGGCTGCTTTGTAGGCAATGCTGCTCTCTGTGATGTGTGATGTTTCAGCTAGTTCTCTGACAGAGTCCAGTTCCTCTTCTAGTCTTTGTATTTCCTTGCTCCAGTATGGCTTGTAGTTTCTTCTTGCTCCTCTAGGAATGGATTCTTTAGCAGCTCTCATGATGCCTTATGTTTACCGCTCTATCATATTATTGACCTTCTTTTAGTGGGTGTTGATAGGCGCAGTATATGCATCAGTGAGCCTTGCAAACTTTGCCCAATCTGCTCTCTTATAGTTCCAGCGGGGAAGAGTTATTTGCAACTCCTGTTTGTGAGCAAGAGCCACTGAAAGTTTGACTGGTCTATGGTCACTATCTCCAAGTTGGTTCAGCACTTTTCTGGTTATTTTGATAGACATGTCTCCAGTTGCAAACGCTAGGTCGGGGGTGGAAGTTGTTTTCCATCTTCTTGAGTAGAAGGTTGGGGGGTCCTCCCTAGAGTTTATGAGGAATAGGTTGTTGTCTATTTCCCATTCTTCTACTTCTTCACCTCGAGCATTGGACTCCCTATATCCCCATCTTTCAGAGTGGCTGTTAAAGTCTCCTACTACCAGACACTTTGATGGTGTTAATTCCATTGACTCCAGCTTCAGTAATTTGTCATTTGGACAGTATATATTATATATCCTTATACAAGCGGAGTTAATGTATAAATCTGCGCCAATGATCTCTGCCTCTCCATTTGTGAATACATCTATCATCTTTGCTGGGACGGAATTTTTAATAAGAATAAGAATTCCACCCTTGTGACCTTCCCTGTCTTGTCTAAATGTTTGGTAGCCCCTGATCATGAATCTGTGCTGAGGATTAAGATGAGATTCCTGGATGCAAGCAACATCTATCTCCTCCTCTACTAGTCTAATTGTTAGAGCTTGTTTCTTGTGGTATATGCCCTCCGCATTCCAATGTATTAAATTCAGCTGTTTTTTAAAGCCCTTCCGATCAGCAGTAATTTCTGTCATAATTGGAGTCTGTTAGAACCAGTCTGAAGTTGATTTCTTGTCACAAACTGAGTCATTATGGCAGTGACATTGCAACGTACAATTTTCCTCAAACCAACCGTTTGCACAAGTTAGGTCCTTAGTTTCCAAGGTCATGAAAAAGCCATCAGAATAAAGACTTTATCTACAGCGAAGGTTAACGAACTGTGTACAAACATTTATTTTCAAACCTTGATTGCATTTCTAAAAATCTGCCAACTCGCTGTGATAGCAGAAATCGTAATGTTCATAGTCAACATTGTTTAGGCCATGGCTCGAATGTAAATAAGATGCCATCTTGGTGCGTCCCATGACGTCACTCCTCATCTTAGTCATATCTCATATCTTGGTGTGTCCGTGTTAATCATGTCTCTTATCTTTATGTGCGTCTGAGTTTAGTAATATATCATAACTTAGTGTGTATCTGTGTTAGTCATGTGTCATATCTTTGTGTGTGCATGTCTGGGTTAGGGATATCTCATATCTTTGTTTGCATGTTTATGTTAGTCATATCTCATATCTTTGTGCGTACATGTCTGTGTCTGTCACATCTCATATTCTTGTGTGTGCATGGCTACGTAAGTCACATCTCATATCTTTGTGTGTGCATGCCTATGTTAGTCATATCTTATATCTTTGTGTGTATGTCTATGTTAGGTATGCGTCATATCTTTGTGTGTGCATGTCTAAGTCAGTCATATCTCATAGCTTTATATGCATGTCTATGTTAGTCATGTGTCATATATCTTGATGTGTGTCAGTGTTAGTCATGGCTCGTATCGCTGTGCACTTGTCTGTGTCAATCACATCTCATATCTCTGTGTGTGCATGTCTGTGTTAGTCACCTCTAGTGACTCGGGCAGATGGTGCTCGTAAACCTGGGAGGGTAGACCATCTAAGGGCAGAATCCCCCTACAGAAAAGACAATCTGCTGCCTTGCAGGAAGATTGGGGACAATAAAAGGCTAAGGAAAGCAAACCTGAAAAAATGCTGGCTGAAATCGGATGCACTGGGCCACTGGCGCAGAACACAGGTCAACGTATTAACGGGTGTTCAGTCAGAGTGGATCTGGCAGACTCTAATTGTGATGTTCTGTCTGTGGGGGCGATCAACACACTTAACCTGACAGCTGACTTCATGTGGGAGTCTGGAATCCTACTCTGACTGAGTCCTGATCGCAGAGAGAGAGAGAGAGAGATATCATTTTGTGTGCATGTCTGTGTTTGTCACATCTCATATCCTTGTGTGTGCATGTCTATGTTAGGCATGTGTCATATCTTTGTGTGTGCATATCTATGTCAGTCATATATCATATCTTTGTGTGCATGTTTATGTTAGTCATATCTCATATCTTTGTGTGCTTGTCTATGTTAGGCATGTGTCATATCTTTGTGTATGCATATCTATGTCAGTCATATCTCATATCTTTGTGTGCATGTCTATGTTAGTCATGTATCATATCTTTGCGTGTATGTCTGTGTTAGTCACATCTCATATCTTTGTGTGTGCATGTCTGTGTTAGTCACATCTCACATCTTTGTGTGTGCATGTCTGTGTTAGTCACCTCTAGTAACTCGGGCAGATGGTGCTCGTAAACCTGGGAGGGCCGACCATCTAAGGGCAGAATCCCCCTACAGAAAAGACAATCTGCTGCCTTGCAGGAAGATTGGGGACAATCAAAGGCTAAGGAAAGCAAACCTGAATAAAATGCTGGCTGAAATCGGATGCACTGGGCCACTGGCGCAGAACACAGTGCAACGTTTTAACGGGTGTTCAATCAGAGTGGATCTGGCAGACTCTAATTGTGATGTTCTGTCTGTGGGGGCGATCAACACAATTAACCTGACAGCTGACTTCATGTGAGAGTCTGGAATCCTACTCTGATTGAGTCCTGATCGCAGAGAGAGAGAGAGAGAGAGAGAAGTTGTAATCTATAATTTACATGCGATGTTTCCCCAGCAAAACACCAGCCCTACCACAGTCCAGCATGATTAAACATCTTTATGTACTAGTATGTGTACGTCTATCATTAGCTGTCTTGTTCTCGAATGTTCTGTATGTTTAATTCAAAGAACATGACCCGTCTGTGTTTGGCTTATGGCGTGATAAATGAGAAGCCAGAACAATAATCGATCAGGGAGCTTTTATCAACGAATGAATAACCGAACAGAAAGATGAACTGAAATAGGGAAAAATGTAATTACCCTGAGAATGAAAATCAACGTTAGTGTATGGCTGCACAGAGGCGAACATATTATGTTAAGTCTGTTTGTGATTATGAAGGAAAGGTCTCGATAATGGGAGTGGATTAGCTAGAATATGTGATTACAGCATGCGGTGTTTGTGGGGGAGGGGGGAGGGAGGAGGTTTTGTTGTGCTTGAGGAGGATGTTTTAGTGTTGTATCCAGCGCCGTGCAGCGCCGTGCAATAGTGGACCAGCTTGCGAGTTGGCATGAACTTCGACCAGTCACATGATGATGCTTTTACACATCGCTGTCACACTATCAACAATTAACTTCACTCCAGTCTCGTGATGATGTTTTACACATCGCTGACACACTATCAACAATTAACTTCACTCCAGTCTCGTGTTGTTTTACACATCGCTGTCACACTATCAACAATTAACTTCACTCCAGTCTCGTGATGTTGTTTTACACATCGCTGTCACACTATCAACAATTAACTTCACTCCAGTCTCGTGATGTTGTTTTACACATCGCTGTCACACTATCAACAATTAACTTCACTCCAGTCTCGTGATGTTGTTTTACACATCGCTGTCACACTATCAACAATTAACTTCACTCCAGTCACATGAAGATGCTTTCACACATCGCTGACACACTATCAACAATTAACTTCACTCCAGTCTCGTGATGTTGTTTTACACATCGCTGTCACACTATCAACAATTAACTTCATAGGTTTTAACATAGGTTTTTGTACCGCATGTGTTGTCTAATGTTTAGTGTGTCTGACACATGTGTTGTCTAATGTTTAGTTTGTCTGACACACAATTTGTCTTATGTTTAGTGTGTCTGACACATGTGTTGTCTAATGTTTAGTTTGTCTGACACACGTGTTGTCTAATATTTAGTTTGTCTGACACATGTGTTGTCTAATGTTTAGTTTCTCTGACACATGTGTTGTCTAATGTTTAGTTTGTCTGACACATGTGTTGTCTATTGCTTAGTTTGTCTGACATATGTGTTGTCCAATGTTAAGTGTGTCAGATACAAGTGTTGTCCAATGTTTAGTGTTTCTGACTAATGTGCTCTTTAATGTTTAGTGTGTCGGATACATGTGATGTCTAAAGATTAGTGTGTCTGACTCACGTGTTGTCTAATGTTTAGTATGTCGGATACATGTGATGTCTAAAGATTAGTATGTCTGACTCACACTGTTGTCTCATGTTTAGTGTGCCTGACTCACGTGTTGTCTAATGTTTAGTGTATCGGATACATGTGTTGTCTAAAGTTTAGTGTGTCTGACACACGTGTTGTCTCATGTTTAGTGTATCGGATACATGTGATGTCTAAAGATTAGTATGCCTGACTCACACTGTTGTCTCATGTTTAGTGTGCCTGACTCACGTGTTGTCTCATGTTTAGTGTGCCTGACTCACGTGTTGTCTAATGTTTAGTGTGTCGGATACATGTGTTGTCTAAAGTTTAGTGTGTCTGACTCACGTGTTGTCTAATGTTTAGTGTGTCGGATACATGTGTTGTCTAAAGTTTAGTGTGCCTGACTCACGTGTTGTCTAATGTTTAGTGTGTCGGATACATGTGTTGTCTAAAGTTTAGTGTGCCTGACTCACGTGTTGTCTAATGTTTAGTGTGTCGGATACATGTGATGTCTAAAGATTAGTATGTCTGACTCACACTGTTGTCTAATGCTTAGTCATATTTTAAAAACAAATTATTATTCTTTTTTTTCAGGCACAACGTTTGAAATGTTTCCTGTAATCTCTAAGACACTTCGACTTGAGTAATCATTGACGTCATCAACAAGAGAGGACTTGATTGGTTCGTGATATGGCGTACAGTAAACCCAATAAAATATTGAAACTTGGCAGTGGTAGAAAGCAAAACGAAATTGTCCAATGAGGTAACAGATAATAAGTTACTGCCTGTGTCAGTTGCTATGGAAACAAGACACTTAAATGCTACTAAATAAAACACCAGTGCAGTCTTGGTGATGAAACGTCACGTAAAGAATGCTGCTTGCTGGGAACTAAACGATCAGCAATGTACCTGCTGTTCTACACAGACAACTGTAACTTCAACCAGCTAACCACTTGGTGAACATGTTTAATGTTTATCTAATTATACAAATCTAATTATTCAATAAACAGAACCTTCTTAATCGCAGCCACCCAGGGAAGCATAACTCTAACCATTCATCTAACCACGTGGAAGGTCTAACGCCAAATATCCAACCACGTTCACAGCAATCATAACTCCAACCATCCTGTAACCTGTTGCAAAAGTGACCACAGCCACTAAAACACGTGGCACAAATGTGACTACATCAACCAAATCGCGTGGCAAAACGTGACCAAACCACCAAATAAAACGTGATCTGAACCACCAAATCAAGGGTCCCAAACGTGATTTCAACCAACAAATCATGTGACACAAACGTGACTCCAAGCAGCCCACTACGTGATGAAACCCGTTCCTCACAGCGAACTCAAATATCAACAAATTAGGCCACAACCCACTTTCCACCAACAACGGCAACTGAAACAACAACACCCTCATCAATACACTGCCACACTGAAGCCACACTTCAGCATCCTTATAATTGCGAAGCCACACAAGACCTCTCACCCCACCCAGAACAGACCCACTAGCTGCCAATCAAAGTCTTGCACTTAACATGAAACCCACTCTCAGATCTGACACGATTTTTCTGTGAAGAATTATTTACTAATAGCTAATAATGGCTTCACATTAATTAGTTATAGAATCAAATTAATTTTAATATATTTTTGGATAACTCAACGTTCCGAAATACAAGAAGAATGGCAATTAATTGATTCGAAACAAGAAATAAAAACGACATAAAACTCAATCTTGCAATCAACATTGTGACGTTAATGTCCAAAGTTGATACTGAACTATCAAAGACGTGTTTTCATTGCTGAAAGTGTTGAACACCGAATGTGATTTGAAGAACTGAAGCCAAGAACGGAGATATCACATGAAGAAATGTCAGGGCATCAAATGTAAACTTCATCATGGAAAATAAAACATTCAAATAGTTGAAACTTTAAACACGAAAAACAGCGTCACATAGCAAACATTACAATTTAGATAGGATAACAAAATAGGAAAAGAAAAACACTTGAAGGGATAGTGGAAGATTTGCTGCACAGCGGAGTACACAGCTACGAAGCTGTTCTATGGACGCTGTTAGGGGCAACAGAAATGAGATCACAGTGATACTTCATGTGGCTAATTTAGGAGAAAACACTATTTTAGGCTGCGAGAAATAACTACTTTGGGTTACAAGAAATAACTACCTTAGGTAACGAGAAATACTACTTCAGGTAACGAGAAATAACTACTTTAGGTTACAAGAAATAACTACTTTAGGTAACGAATAACTACTTTAGGTAACGAGAAATAACTACTTTAGGTTACAAGAAATAACTACTTTAGTTACAAGAAATAACTACTTTAGGTTACAAGACTAAGGTAACGAGAAATAACTACTTCAGGTAACGAGAAATAACTACTTTAGGTTACAAGAAATAACTACTTTAGGTAACTAACTACTTTAGGTAACGAGAAATAACTACTTTAGGTTAAGAAATAACTACTTTAGGTTACAAGAAATAACTACTTTAGGTAACGAGAAATAACTACTTTAGGTTACAAGAAATAACTACCGTAGGTTACAAGAAATACTACTTTAGGTAACGAGAAATAACTACTTTAGGTTACAAGAAATAACTACCGTAGGTTACAAGAAATAACTACTTTAGGTTACAAGAAATAACTACTTTAGGTAACGAGAAATAACTACTTTAGGTTACAATAAATAACTACTTTAGGTTGGGAAAAATAACTACTTTAGGTTACAAAACTACTTTAGGTTGAGAAAAATAACTACTTTAGGTTACAAGAAATAACTACTTTAGGTTGAGAAAAATAACTACTTTAGGTTACAAAACTACTTTAGGTTGAGAAAAATAACTGCTTTAGGTTACAAAACTAATTTAGTTTGGGAAAAATAACTACTTTAGGTTACAAGAAATAGCTACTTTAGGTTGAGAAAAATAACTACTATACGTTACCAGAAATAACTAATTTAGTTTGGGAAAAATAACTACTTTAGGTTACAAGAAATAACTACTTTAGGTAACGAAAAACAATTATTTTAGGTTGCGAGAAATAACTGCTTCAGGTAACGAAAAATAACTATTTTAGGTTGCGAGAAATAACTACTTTAGGTAACGAAAAATAACTACTTTAGGTTACAAGAAATAACTACTTTAGGTTACAAGAAATAACTACTTTAGGTTACAAGAAATAACTACTTTAGGTTACAAGAAATAACTACTTTAGGTAACGAAAAATAACTACTTTAGGTTACAAGAAATAACTACTTTAGGTTACAAGAAATAACTACTTTAGGTAACGAAAAATAACTATTTTAGGTTGCGAGAAATAACTATTTTAGGTTGCGAGAAATAACTATTTTAGGTTGCGAGAAATAACTATTTTAGGTTGCGAGAAATAACTATTTTAGGTTGCGAGAAATAACTATTTAAGACTGTGAGTGCGAAATAACAATTTGTGCTCCTGTCTGTTATAACTTGAGTCTTGTTGTGGTCCTACCTGAACTATAACTGCATCAACCCAAGAACACGGTGTCACGAAATGCTGAATTAATGCTTACCGTACCCACTATTCTGTTATTGTGCAAGAATCGTGCTATTAAACGAAGTGCACATAACAGACCTTAAAGAATCGATAAATCGAAGACCCGGATGTGATCGGCTCCATTCTGTGCCAAACGTGGACCCAGTAGTCAACTGTAAACACGCGACAACAGTGCAGCAGTAGAAATCTGAAGATAGCGTATTCGACGGAGGATTGTCGTCACTGATGAGCTGATCACAGGCCCACTGGTTTGTTAGGCCGTAACTCTATCTGCTAGATCCAGTTCCGTATCACTCTAAGACAATATGTCCGTTGATGTCCGTGACCTTGTATTGGGCGTTGTTTTGTTTTTAAACTGCTGAGACTGGTGTCTACAAGTGGACACATACGAGTACGACAAGACAGAAGCTGTGATTAAAAAGAGAGTCAGGAAAATACCAGGCATAAATCAACAGTTAACATAACAATTAAGACATTAACGAAAATACCAGGCATATACCAACAGTTAACATAACAATTAAGACATTAACGAAAATACCAGGTATAAATCAACAGTTAACATAACAATTAAGACATTAACGAAAATACCAGGTATAAATCAACAGTTAACATAACAATTAAGACATTAACGAAAATACCAGGCATATACCAACAGTTAACATAACAATTAAGAAGAGATTAACGAAAATACCAGGCATATACCAACAGTTAACATAATAATTAAGAAGAGATTAACGAAAATACCAGGCATATATCAACAGTTAACATAACAATTAAGAAGAGATTAACGAAAATACCAGGCATATATCAACAGTTAACATAACAATTAAGAAGAGATTAACGAAAATACCAGGCATATATCAACAGTTAACATAACAATTAAGAAGAGATTAACGAAAATACCAGGCATATATCAACAGTTAACATAATAATTAAGAGATTAACGAAAATACCAGGCATATATCAACAGTTAACATAACCGCAGCTTTCATGTCAAGAAACACACCGAATGACACCTCATGCCAGAAACACACCGAATGACACCTCATGCCAGGAAACACACGGAGTGACACCTCATGCCAGGAAACACACGGAGTGACACCTCATGCCAGGAAACACACGGAGTGACACCTCATGCCAGAAAACACACGAATGACACCTCATGCCAGAAACACACGGAGTGACACCTCATGCCAGGAAACACACGGAGTGACACCTCATGCCAGGAAACACACCGAATGACACCTCACGTCAAGAAACAAACCGAATGACACCTCATGTGAAGTAACACATCAAATGACCCCTCACAACTAGCTCAATAAACTACCACATTTCCTGACCGAGACAACTCAATGACATCTCCCCCGCTTCCCTCAGATCTTGTCAGACTTCAAGACATTAACTTTAATGAAGGGAATCACCACAAGTCACGTGATTACATTTCGTGTACTGCTCAATAAACACGAACTGACGTTCCGAAAAGAAACCTTATTCAGGTCTCTGAAATATACTGCGACAACTTAGAAGTGAAATATTTTGCAATTAAAATGATTCACATAAACGTGAATCAACATCTGGATGTAAAGGATGCCCTATAGCAAACATTATCGTGGGAGAGTGAGATGCTAAACGTCACAACTAGACATTACCATCTGGAGATTAGTCAACAGCCGCTTCATTTCGCCTGCCTCAAATGAATGAGGCACTCGTCTTTTCGGTTGTTTGACTGGGAAGTTGCAAGGCGAGATTGGAGCTGGGATCAATATACTGCCAAGCCATGGCGCTATCCACTACACTCCTGAGTTGCTAGGTAGTCTCCGGTATCTGGGACAGTGGATTTTGTTGTTGCTGTAGAAGACGTGCCATTCCCTGATTGATCGATCACTTTAGAAGAGAAGTAATCAATCAACATTGGTCAGTCGCTGTGACGTAAGTCATTGCATGAGTGAACACAAGTGTAGGCAGTCAAATAAGTGAACACAAGTGTAGGTAGTCAAATAAGTGAACACAAGTGTAGGCAGTCAAATAAGTGAACACAGTGTAGGCAGTCAAATAAGCGAACACAAGTGTAGGCAGTCAAATAAGTGAACACAAGTGTAGGCGGTCAAATAAGTGAACACAAGTGTATGCGGTCAAATAAGTGAACACAAGTGTAGGCAGTCAAATAAGTGAACACAAGTGTAGGCAGTCAATAAGTGAACACAAGTGTAGGCAGTCAAATAAGTGAACACAAGTGTAGGTAGTCAAATAAGTGACACAAGTGTAGGCAGTCAAATAAGTGAACACAAGTGTAGGCAGTCAAATAAGTGAACACAAGTGTAGGCGGTCAAATATGTGAACACAAGTGTAGGCAGACAAAAAGTGAAAACACGACTGTATGCGGTCAAATAAGTGAACACAAGTGTAGGCAGACAAATAAGTGAACACAAGTGTAAGCAGACAAATAAGTGAACACAAGTGTAGGCGGTCAAATAAGTGAACACAAGTGTAGACAGTCAAATAAGCGAACACAAGTGTAGGCAAACAAATAAGTGAACACAAGTGTAAGCAGACAAATAAGTGAACACAAGTGTAGGCAGACAAACAAGTGAACACAAGTGTAGGCAGACAAATAAGTGAACACAAGTGTAAGCCATCTTACAGGTGAACCGAGCGCACTGATGTATTTAGTTCATGACCAATCATTTGAAACAACCAAGTAAAAACGAACTTCACTGTTAATTCTTCATTGGCTGTCGACGGAGCTCAACTGAAGCACAACAATCATTGTGGACATTGTGACTCAGTTACTGAAGCACAACAATCATTGTGGACATTGTGACTCAGTTGCAGACTGAAATAAAAAAAACAATTATTGCGGAATATCGCCAGAAAAAACGGGAAATTCATGAAATTATAATGAGTCCACGCTTCGTTCAGTGAACCTCTATTTCTGTCTGCGATATGATTTTTAAAAATAGATAATAATATTACTTGTATTTATTTATAAGCGCTGAGCGGAGACAAAGTTTGTTAGTTGTTTACTGTTGAATTACTGAATAAATTAATGAGTGAATTAATGACAGTGATATAGGCGGAGCTAAGCTGAGAGCAAATAATTCAGAGTGAGGTTAAAGTGAACGATAAACTGAGCTTAAGTCGAGGGTAAGAGTTGAGATGAAGAGAGAAACGAAGTTCCGTTTTAGCTCGTGAAGTATAGTCACGTGATCTATTTCAGACGTCATTAAGTCTCCGGAAGTCAGCCCTGGGACACAATGACCTCCGATATATCTGACTACATCTCCAGAAATGACCAGTTCCAGGATAAAGACACACTGGAGACTTACTTCGCAATTTGGGACGCACAGACCTACCTCCTGCCGGCCATCTGTGGACTTGGCTTCGTCACCAACTTCCTCTCCCTGCTCGTGTTCCTCCAGGCAAGTCTTCGAAGACTTTCCTGCAGCGTGTACCTGGCAGCTAAAGCTGTCAGCGATTTCCTGTTCCTTGGGACGGTCTTCATTATTTGGTTGTCCCGTCTGCACATCGGAGCCTTCCACACAACCGGAGTGTGCCAGATGGTCGTCTTCTTGTCCTACATAACCGCGTTTATTTCAATCTGGCTGGCCGTCACCCTGACAGTGGAGAACTTGTTGTGTGTTGTCAAACCGTGGTACGTGCAACGAACGTGCAACGCCTACTCTGCCACAGTCATCACCATAGTTATTGTCACACTGGGCTTCCTGCTGTACCACTTCTCATTGTGGAACAATGGCGTTCGGATTATCTCAGATAATGAGATGACATTTACCAACACAACTTTCGGATCAGAACAGAAGGAGTTAGGAACGATACATTCCGTTAATGAATCCATCGTTGGGGAGGTCGAATATCATTCCAAATTCCAGGAAAATGTGTACGATTCCAAGAACGGAACTAAAATAACACGCCTGGGAAATCGACGATCGGCTTGTCAGAGACGAACACATTCAAAATGTGTACGCAACTTTCGGAGTTCAATCAATTTATAGTCGTCACGACCTACATCGACTCAGTCATGACTTTGTTGTTGCCTTTACTGATTCTTGTAGTCACGAATGTAGTCATTGTAACAATAGCCGCACGGAGCGCTAGACGGCGCAGTCGACGCCAGGAGAATAAACGACAGTACCAGCTACCGGGCACACATATGTCCGGTCACAGGAAGTCGTCAGCGTCCCTGGAAGCGCAGGCTAGCAGACTTCTTTTCGCGGTTTCCATGACAACGTTACTATTTCATTTTCCGTTCCACATGATCCGTCTGAAGTCTATGGTGTTCTCCGTGACAAGCATGAACATTCTGCTGACGAAGATCTTTGAGACACTCTACTACACTCACCACGCCATCGGATTCTTTGTTTATCTGATATTTGGGGTCAACTTTAGGAGAGTATTTGCGGAACTTGTGGTAGGAAAGACACGCTGAGGGACTCTCACTTCCGGAATAGTGTTCTCGGCACGCCCCTACACGTGACTGCGTCATTCAAGACGAGCGTGAAAGCTTAGAAAGATGCAACCAGCGAACTCAACCAGCGAGATCACAATCAAACCTACGCAACGTGATTCCATCAGTAAATATGTGCTTCCAGCAGTTGCTGACTTCAACTTTGATCACTGATTTGGTCAGGATCAAGAAAACAACGTAATTAACCTTTCAGATGGATGATGCTAGAACAGAGTTTGTGTTCCATCAACTTTGCGTTGCATGCTGGTCAATGTCAGCTCTCTGTTCTAGAGCGTTGCATGCTGGTCAATGTCAGCTCTCTGTTCTAGAGCGTTGCATGCTGATCAATGTCAGCTCTCTGTTCTAGAGCGTTGCATGCTGATCAATGTCAGCTCTCTGTTCTAGAGCGTTGCATGCTGGTCAATGTCAGCTTCTGTTCTAGATCATCGCTGTGCCAAAGTCAACCTGAAGTTCCACTTGAAGCAATCTCAACCAGTGCTACGGAGTTCGTGCACTGCCTACGGTCTTTCCACTTCATCGAGCTTAGTGGCTGCATCAAATGTTGACAAACGTTGGGCCGACTGCGCCGTCGTGGTGTCGCCGTGAGATGGACAGGTCGTAAATCCCTAACGCTCTAAAATACGTCTGGCAAGATAGCGATCCCGATGATGTTCGTGAATCCACAGCCCTGGACTCCCAGATGTTCCAGTCAGCAGGGATGTTGTCTACAATCCTGAGAGCTGCAGTAAGAGCAGGGCAGGACTTATCAACCCGCTTTATTTCTCTGTTGTTCCACGCTCCAGGATTTGTTTAGGAGAAGATCTGAGCACTTAAGGCCCGTTGTTCGATGAGAGATGAGGATAATCCAGCGATTGGCTTAGTTAACACAACTATGTTACCGTAACTTAACATTTCTGTGTTCATGCTTGTTATGTTTATTAACAATAAAAATACATCAAGAATGTTTCAACATTTGAAGCAAGACAAGACTATCATGCACTTAAAATATTCTTTACGTTTATTCTCACATCGTCTCTGTCTTTGACATTTGTTCATTTTATATCTCGATCCCCTACCATGATCGTTCCCTGAAGATCCACTTCTTTCTTACACCAAAGCTTCTTCTTCATCTATCTTTCAGCTCCCTGTGGAACATAGATCTTCAACAAACACTTTCAGCTCCCTGTGGAGCATAGGTCTTCAACAAACACTTTCAGCTCTCTGTGGAGCATAGGTCTTCAACAAACACTTTCAACTCCCTGTGGAGCATATGTCTTCAACAAACACTTTCAGCTCTCTGTGGAGCATAGGTCTTCAACAAACACTTTCAGCTCCCTGTGGAGCAGAGGTCGTCAACAAACAATTTCAACTCCCTGTGGAGCATAGGTCTTCAACAAACACTTTCAGCTCCCTGTGGAGCATAGGTCTTCAACAAACACTTTCAACTCTCTGTGGAGCATAGGTCTTCAACAAACACTTTCAGCTCCCTGTGGAGCATAGGTCTTCAACAACACTTTCCACGCTGTTCTGTTTCTTGCCATTCCTTTAAGATCATTCCATGTCTCCCCCATAATCTTCATTTCTACTTCTGTCTGTCTTCTCCAAGAATTTATTGGTCTTCCTCTTTGTCTTTTCCCCTGGGAATTAAAAAAAAACCTGTTGTGTAATACTCTCAATTGACATCCGTAGTGTGTGTCCTATCCAGCGCCATCGTCTTCGCTGTATCTCTTTATCCATTGGTATTTGACTGGTACGTTCCAATAATTTGATGTTAGTGGTTTTATCCCCACCCCCTCTTTTATTCTGCGCAAGCATCCATTAATGAATGTCTGTATCTTCATGTTTGGTATTTGTGTTCTCCATGTTTCACATAATTTAATACATCTCCAAAAAATGTTCAACATCATTTGGAAAACAGAGAAGACGCCTCATAAATGGAAAAAAGGAATCATTGTTAAGATCCCAAAAAAGGGCAATCTTAGAGATTGTAACAATTGGAGAGGCGTGACACTTTTGTCAGTTGCCTCAAAATTATTCTGTAAAATCATCCTAAATAGAATAAAGGATTCAATAGATACAGTAATGCGTGAAGAACAGGCTGGGTTTAGAAAAGGGAGAAGCTGTCTTGACCACATTTTCACTCTACGACTTATATTGGAGGAACACATTGAAAAGCAAAACCTTTTGTACTTAACTTCATCGACTTCAAAAAAGCATTTGATAGTATTCATAGAGATTCTTTGTGGAAAATTCTGAAGCAATATGGCTTACCATCAAAAATCATAAATATTATCAAAGACATGTATGATGGTTACACATGTGCAGTTCGAACAGAGGAAGGACTGAGCGAATGTTTCCCAATAGAAACTGGGGTTAAACAAGGATGTATTTTATCGCCCTTGTTATTTGGAATTGTTATGGACTTCATAATGAAGAAATGCTGCACTGGTAATAAAGGCATCGAATGGATACAAGGAGACCATTTGGAGGACCTGGACTTTGCTGATGACATAGTTCTCATCAGCAATCAGATAAAAACGATGCAGGAAAACACAAATGAACTATCATCAATAGCCAGCAAAATTGGCTTGAGGTCAATCATGAAAAGACTAAAGTCATGAAAAGTTTAATTCCAACAAGTGACAAAATATACATGGAAAACAAACCAGTAGAAGAGATCGATCACTTCATCTATCTTGGAAGTCACATTGATCGAGAAGGGGATACGAGCAAAGAAATTAGAATCAGACTGGCTAAAGCAGCAATGTCTTTCAGAAGCCTTGAAAAGTTGTGGAAATCAAAACTCATTAGCACAAACACAAAACTTAGGCTATTCAAATCAAATGTACTATCAACCCTTACGTATGCGTGTGAAAGCTGGAAAACAACAAGAGATATAGAAACAAAGTTGAACGCATTCGAAAATAAATGTCTAAGGAAATACTTGGTATAGAATGGAACGAATTCAAAACAAACGAGGAAATTAGAGAAATCGCCAATCAACCACTAATATCTTCAGTAATAAAGAAAAGACGATGGTCATACGTTGGACATGTGATGAGAAGAGATAATAATCGAATAGCAAAGCAAGCCCTCATATGGAAACAACAGGTAAAAGAAAAAGAGGAAGACCCAGGGAGACACTGAGAAGAACATTGATGAGAGAGGCAAGAGCAGCAGGAATCGGCTCCCTCAATGAGATAGAACTGCTTGCACAGAACAGAGACAGATGGCGAGATTTGATAAAATATCTTTAAAAGAAAACTGCTAGAACAAAAATTCATATAGGAGAAGGTGTATCTTGGTCTACGCCCTATGGGCCGGTTACGGCTCGAAAGGTCAATAGATAGATAGATGTTTCACAACCATATAATAGCACTGAGATGTCTCACACTATGTCTGCCTCACTTACTGTCTCTCTTACCCACTATGTCTGCCTCACTTACTGTCTCTCTTACCCACTATGTCTGTCTCTCCCACTGTCTCTCTTACCCACTATGTCTGTCTCACCCACTGTCTCTCTTACCCACTATGTATGTCTCATCCACTGTCTCTCTTACCCACTATGTATGTCTCATCCACTGTCTCTCTTACCCACTATGTCTGCCTCACTTACTGTCTCTCTTACCCACTATGTCTGTCTCACCCACTAACTCTCTTACCAACTATGTCTGTCTCACCCACTGTCCCTCTTACCC
The DNA here is from genome assembly GCA_032433765.1 of Megaustenia siamemsis. Classification (NCBI taxonomy): domain Eukaryota; kingdom Metazoa; phylum Mollusca; class Gastropoda; order Stylommatophora; family Ariophantidae; genus Megaustenia; species Megaustenia siamemsis. The sequence continues at coordinate 247,578 of JAVIAB010000049.1, read as the reverse complement.
ACTATGTCTGTCTCACCCACTACTCTCTTACCCACTATGTCTGTCTCACCCACTGTCTCTCTTACCCACTATGTCTGTCTCACCCACTGTCCCTCTTACCCACTATGTCTGTCTCACCCACTAACTCTCTTACCCACTATGTCTGTCTCACCCACTGTCCCTCTTACCCACTATGTCTGTCTCACCCACTAACTCTCTTACCCACTATGTCTGTCTCACCCACTAACTCTCTTACCCACTATGTCTGTCTCACCCACTGTCCCTCTTACCCACTATGTCTGTCTCATCCACTGTCTCTCTTACCCACTATGTCTGTCTCACCCACTGTCTCTCTTACCCACTATGTCTGTCTCACCCACTAACTCTCTTACCCACTATGTCTGTCTCACCCACTAACTCTCTTACCCACTATGTCTGTCTCACCCACTAACTCTCTTACCCACTATGTCTGTCTCACCCACTAACTCTCTTACCCACTATGTCTGTCTCACCCACTAACTCTCTTACCCACTATGTCTGTCTCACCCACTGTCCCTCTTACCCACTATGTCTGTCTCACCCACTAACTCTCTTACCCACTATGTCTGTCTCACCCACTAACTCTCTTACCCACTATGTCTGTCTCACCCACTGTCTCTCTTACCCACTATGTCTGTCTCATCCACTGTCTCTCTTACCCACTATGTCTGTCTCATCCACTGTCCCTCTTACCCACTATGTCTGTCTCACCCACTGTCCCTCTTACCCACTATGTCTGTCTCATCCACTGTCTCTCTTACCCACTATGTCTGTCTCATCCACTGTCTCTCTTACCCACTATGTCTGTCTCATCCACTGTCTCTCTTACCCACTATGTCTGTCTCATCCACTGTCTCTCTTACCCACTATGTCTGTCTCATCCACTGTCCCTCTTACCCACTATGTCTGTCTCACCCACTAACTCTCTTACCAACTATGTCTGTATCACTTACTGTCTCTCTTACCCACTATGTCTGTCTCACTTACTGTCTCTCTTACCCACTATGTCTGTCTCACTTACTGTCTCTCTTACCCACTATGTCTGTCTCACTTACTGTCTCTCTTACCCACTATGTCTGTCTCACTTACTGTCTCTCTTACCCACTATGTCTGTCTCACTTACTGTCTCTCTTACCCACTATGTCTGTCTCACTTACTGTCTCTCTTACCCACTATGTCTGCCTCTCCTACTGTCTCTCTTACCCACTATGTCTGTCTCACTTACTGTCTCTCTTACCCACTATGTCTGTCTCACTTACTGTCTCTCTTACCCACTATGTCTGTCTCACTTACTGTCTCTCTTACCCACTATGTCTGTCTCACTTACTGTCTCTCTTACCCACTATGTCTGCCTCTCCTACTGTCTCTCTTACCCACTATGTCTGCCTCACTTACTGTCTCTCTTACCCACTATGTCTGCCTCTCCCACTGTCTCTCTTACCCACTATGTCTGTCTCACCCACTAACTCTCTTACCCACTATGTCTGTCTCACTTACTGTCTCTCTTACCCACTATGTCTGTCTCACTTACTGTCTCTCTTACCCACTATGTCTGCCTCACCCACTAACTCTCTTACCCACTATGTCTGTCTCACTTACTGTCTCTCTTACCCACTATGTCTGCCTCACCCACTAACTCTCTTACCCACTATGTCTGCCTCACCCACTAACTCTCTTACCCACTATGTCTGTCTCACTTACTGTCTCTCTTACCCACTATGTCTGCCTCTCCTACTGTCTCTCTTACCCACTATGTCTGTCTCACCCACTGTCTCTTTTACCCACTATGTCTGTCTCACCCACTAACTCTCTTACCCACTATGTCTGTCTCACCCACTAACTCTCTTACCCACTATGTCTGTCTCACTTACTGTCTCTCTTACCCACTATGTCTGTCTCACCCACTAACTCTCTTACCCACTATGTCTGTCTCACTTACTGTCTCTCTTACCCACTATGTCTGTCTCACCCACTAACTCTCTTACCCACTATGTCTGTCTCACTTACTGTCTCTCTTACCCACTATGTCTGTCTCACCCACTGTCTCTCTTACCCACTATGTCTGTCTCACCCACTAACTCTCTTACCCACTATGTCTGTCTCACCCACTAACTCTCTTACCCACTATGTCTGCCTCACCCACTGTCTCTCTTACCCACTATGTCTGTCTCACCCACTGTCTTTCTTACCCACTATGTCTGTCTCACCCACTGTCTCTTTCACCCACTATGTCTGTCTCACCCACTGTCTCTCTTACCCACTATGTCTGTATCACCCACTGTCTCTCTTACCCACTATGTCTGTCTCACCCACTGTCTCTCTTACCCACTATGTCTGTCTCACCCACTGTCTCTCTTACCCACTATGTCTGTCTCACCCACTGTCTCTTTCACCCACTATGTCTGTCTCACCCACTGTCTCTCTTACCCACTATGTCTGTCTCACCCACTAACTCTCTTACCCACTATGTCTGTCTCACCCACTGTCTCTCTTATCCACTATGTCTGTCTCACCCACTTACTCTGTTACCCACTATGTCTGTCTCACCCACTAACTCTCTTACCCACTATGTCTGTCTCACCCACTAACTCTCTTACCCACTATGTCTGTCTCACCCACTGTCTCTCTTACCCACAATGTCTATCTCAACCAACTGTCTCTCTTACCCACTATGTCTGCCTCACCCACTGTTTCTCTTACCCACAATGTCTATCTCAACCCACTGTCTCTCTTACCCACTATGTCTGTCTCACCCACTGTCTCTCTTACCCACAATGTCTATCTCAACCCACTGTCTCTCTTACCCACTATGTCTGTCTCACCCACTAACTCTCTTACCCACAATGTCTATCTCAACCCACTGTCTCTCTTACCCACTATGTCTGTCTCACCCACTAACTCTCTTACCCACTATGTCTGTCTCACCCACTAACTCTCTTACCCACTATGTCTGTCTCACCCACTGTCTCTCTTACCCACTATGTCTGCCTCTCCTACTGTCTCTCTTACCCACTATGTCTGTCTCACCCACTAACTCTCTTACCCACTATGTCTGTCTCACCCACTAACTCTCTTACCCACTATGTCTGCCTCACCCACTGTCTCTCTTACCCACTATGTCTGTCTCACCCACTGTCTCTCTTACCCACTATGTCTGTCTCACCCACTGTCTTTCTTACCCACTATGTCTGTCTCACCCACTGTCTCTTACCAACTATGTCTGTCTCACCCACTGTCTCTCTTACCCACTATGTCTGTCTCACCCACTGTCTCTCTTACCCACTATGTCTGTATCACCCACTGTCTTTCACCCACTATGTCTGTCTCACCCACTGTCTCTCTTATCCACTATGTCTGTCTCACCCACTGTCTCTCTTACCCACTATGTCTGTCTCACCCACTAACTCTCTTACCCACTATGTCTGTCTCACCCACTGTCTCTCTTATCCACTATGTCTGTCTCACCCACTAACTCTGTTACCCACTATGTCTGTCTCACCCACTAACTCTCTTACCCACTATGTCTGTCTCACCCACTAACTCTCTTATCCACTATGTCTGTCTCACCCACTAACTCTCTTACCCACTATGTCTGTCTCACCCACTAACTCTCTTACCCACTATGTCTGTCTCACCAACTAACTCTCTTACCCACTATGTCTGTCTCACCCACTAACTCTGTTACCCACTATGTCTGTCTCACCCACTATCTCTCTTACCCACTATGTCTGTCTCACCCACTAACTCTCTTACCCACTATGTCTGTCTCACCAACTAACTCTCTTACCCACTATGTCTGTCTCACCCACTGTCTCTCTTATCCACTATGTCTGTCTCACCCACTGTCTCTCTTATCTACTATGTCTGTCTCACCCACTCAGCCTACCTCACGCATGCTACCTCGTCCACATTATCTCACCGACCCTACATCACCCACTTTATCTGACCCACTCCCCTGCGCCCACCTCCCACACAATGACCTAGTTCGAGAGCTGGTAGCATCAATATTTCATAACAAACCCACAGCATCAAAATGACACAACCAACAAGATGTATTTAGCAGGGTAGGTGGCGCAATATTTCCCTGACTCCGGAAGCTTGCAACACGCACTGTCTCTATCTGTTCCTACCTTGTATTTCTCTCTTTCTCTCCCTACTTCTCTGTATTTTACTCTTCTCTTTTCATCTTAATCATCTATTTATTTTCCTCTTTTATGATCTAAAGATAAATGATATAACTTCTACTTATAGATTTCCCTCGTAGATTACTTTCTCTCTTTCTCTCTCTCCTTCTCTCTTTCTCACACTCATTCATCTTATTGCAAGTTAAACATAAAAATGATAAAAATCTTCATATATATAATTCAATGACAAATAAAATATAAATAAATATCCCAATTATAAAAAAAGATACAAGTATGTAATTCAATGATACTTTCAACAAAGTTTTGAAGTAAACAAATTTTTCACAATCTGATTATACAATTCAGAGATGGTATCTACCTCCTACAACTATCCCCCCCCCCCCCCCAAAGATGGTATCTACCTCCTACAACTATCCCCCCCCCAGAGATGGTATCTACCTCCTTCAACTATCCCCCCCAGAGATGGTATCTACCTCCTACAACTGCCCCCCCCCCCAGAGATGGTATCTACCTCCTTCAACTATCCCCCCCCAGAGATGGTATCTACCTCCTTCAACTATTCCCCCCCCCAGAGATGGTATCTACCTCCTACAACTATCCCCCCCAGAGATAGTATCTACCTCCTACAACTATCCCACCCCCAGAGATGGTATCTACCTCAAACAACTATCCCCCCCCCCCAGAGATAGTATCTACCTCCTACAACTATCCCATTCCCCCCCCCAGAGATGGTATCTATCTCCTACACCTACCCCCCCCCCAGAGATGGTATCTACCTCCTACAACTACCCCCCCCCAAGAATGGTATCTACCTCCTACAACTATCCCATTCCCCCCAGAGATGGTATCTACCTTCTACAACTATCCCCCCCCCCAGACATGGTATCTGCCTCCTACAACTATCCCATTCCCCCCAGAGATGGTATCTACCTCCTACAACTACACCCCCCCCCAGGAATGGTATCTACCTCCTACAACTACCCCCCCCCCAGAAATGGTATCTACCTCTTACAACTATCCCATTCCCCCCCAGAGATGGTATCTACCTCCTACAACTATCCCATTCCCCCCAGAGATGGTATCTACCTCCTACAACTATCCCATTCCCCCCAGAGATGGTATCTACCTCCTACAACTATCCCATTCCCCCAGAGATGGTATCTACCTCCTACAACTATCCCCCCTCCCTCCCCCAGAGATTGTATCTACCTCCTACACCTATCCCCCCAGAGATGGTATCTACATCCTACAACTATCCCATTCCTCCCAGAGATGGTATCTACCTCCTACAACTATCCCATTCCCCCCAGAGATGATATCTACCTCCTACAACTATCCCATTCCTCCCAGAGATGGTATCTACCTCCTACAACTATCCCATTCCTCCCCAGAGATGATATCTACCTCCTACAACTATCCCATTCCTCCCCAGTGATGATATCTACCTCCTACAACTATCCCTTCCTCCCCAGAGATGGTATCTACCTCCTACACTATCCCATTCCCCCCAGAGATGGTATCTACCTCCTACAACTATCCCATTCCTCCCCAGAGATGGTATCTACCTCCTACAACTATACCATTCCCCCTAGAGATGGTATCTACCTCCTACAACTATCCCATTCCCCCGAGATGGTATCTACCTCCTACAACTATCCCCCCCCTTCCGAGATGGTATCTACCTCCTATAACTATCCGCTCCAGAGATGGTATCTACCTCCTACAACTATCCCCCCAGAGATGGCATCTACCTCCAACAACTATCCCATTCCCCCAGAGATGGTATCTACCTCCTACAACTATCCCCCCCCCCCAGAGATGGTATCTAACTCCTACAACTATCCCCCCCAGATGGTATCTACCTCCTACATTTGTCCCCCCTAGAGATGGTATCTACCTCCTACAAATACCCCCCCCCCCAGAAGGTATCTACCTCCTACAACTAACCTCCCCCCAGAGATGGTGTCTACCTCCTACAGCTATCCCATTCCGCCAGAGATGTTATCTACCTCCTACACCTATCCCCCCAGAGATGGTATCTACCTCCTACACCTATCCCCCCCAGAGATGGTATATACCTCTTACACCTATCCCCCCTAGAGATGGTATCTACCTCCTACAACTATCCCCCCTAGAGATGGTATCTACCTCCTATAACTACCCCCCCCAGAGAAGGTATCTACCTCCTACACCTGTCCCCCCTAGAGATGGTATCTACCTCCTACACCTATCCCCCCACCATAGATGGTATCTACATTCTACACCTATCCCCCCCCCCAGAGATGGTATCTACCTCCTACACCTATCCTCCCCAGAGATGGTATCTACCTCCTACAACTATCCCCCCTAGAGATATTATCTACCCCCTACACCTATCCCCCCCCCATAGATGGTATCTACCTTTTACACCTATCCCCCCCCAGAGATAGTATCTACCTTCTACACCTATCCCCCCCAGAGATGGTATCTACCTCCTACACCTATCCCCCCCTCCAGAGATGGTATCTACCTCCTACAACTATCCCCCCTAGAGATGGTATCTACCTTCTACAACTATCCCCCCCCCCCAGAGATGGTAACCTACTTCCTACAACTATCCCCCCCCCAGAGATCGTATCTACCTCTTACAACTATCCCCCCCAGAGATGGTAACTACCTCTTACAACTATCCCCCCCCCAGAGATGGTACCTACCTCTTACAACTATCCCCCCCCAGAGATGGTATCTACCTCCAACACCTATTCCCCCCCCCCCCCAGAGATGATACCTACCTCTCACAACTATCCCCCCCCCACAGAGATGGTACCTACCTCTTACAACTATCCCCCCAGAGATGGTATCTACCTCCTACACCTATTCCCCCCCCCCCAGAGATGGTATCTACCTCTTACAACTATCCCCTCCCCCCAGAGATGGTAGTACCTCCTAAAACTATCCCCCCCCCCCGAGATGGTATCTACCTCCTACAACTATCCCCCCCCCCCCAGAGATGGTATCTACCTCCTACAACTATCCCCCCCCAGAGATGGTATCTACCTCCTACAACTATCCCCCCCCCCAGAGATGATATCTACCTCCTACAACTATCCCCCCAGAGATGGTATCTACCTCCTACAACCTATCCCCCCCAGAGATGGTATCTACCTCCTACAACTATCCCCCCCAGAGATGGTATCTACCTCCTACAACTATCCCCCCCAGAGATGGTATCTACCTCCTACACCTATCCCCCCCCCCAGAGATGATATCTACCTCCTACACCTATTCCCCCCCAGAGATGGTTATCTACCTCCTACACCTATTCCCCCCCCCCAGAGATGGTATCTACCTCCTACACCTATTCCCCCCCAGAGATGGTATCTACCTCCTACAATTATCCCCCCCCCCCAGAGAGGGTATCTACCTCCTAGAAATATACCCCCCCCAGAGATGGTATCTACCTCCTACAACTATACCCCACCCCCAGAGATGGTATCTACCTCCTACACCTATTCCCCTCCCCCCCAGAGATGGTATCTACCTCCTACACCTGCCCCCCCCAGAGATGGTATCTACCTCCTACACCTGCCTCCCCAGAGATGGTATCTACCTCCTACACCTACCCCCACAGAGATGGTATCTACCTCCTACACCTGCCTCCCCAGAGATGGTATCTACCTCCTACAACTATCCCCCCAGAGATGGCATCTACCTCCAACAACTATCCCATTCCCCCAGAGATGGTATCTACCTCCTACAACTATCCCCCCCCCCCAGAGATGGTATCTAACTCCTACAACTATCCCCCCAGAGATGGTATCTACCTCCTACATTTGTCCCCCCTAGAGATGGTATCTACCTCCTACAAATACCCCCCCCCCCCAGAGAAGGTATCTACCTCCTACAACTAACCTCCCCCCAGAGATGGTGTCTACCTCCTACAGCTATCCCATTCCGCCAGAGATGTTATCTACCTCCTACACCTATCCCCCCAGAGATGGTATCTACCTCCTACACCTATCCCCCCCAGAGAATGGTATATACCTCTTACACCTATCCCCCCTAGAGATGGTATCTACCTCCTACAACTATCCCCCTATATGGTATCTACCTCCTATAACTACCCCCCCCCAGAGAAGGTATCTACCTCCTACACCTGTCCCCCCTAGAGATGGTATCTACCTCCTACACCTATCCCCCCACCATAGATGGTATCTACCTTCTACACCTATCCCCCCCAGAGATGGTATCTACCTCCTACACCTATCCTCCCCAGAGATGGTATCTACCTCCTACAACTATCCCCCCTAGAGATATTATCTACCCCCTACACCTATCCCCCCCCCATAGATGGTATCTACCTTTTACACCTATCCCCCCAGAGATAGTATCTACCTTCTACACCTATCCCCCCCAGAGATGGTATCTACCTCCTACACCTATCCCCCCCTCCAGAGATGGTATCTACCTCCTACAACTATCCCCCCTAGAGATGGTATCTACCTCCTACAACTATCCCCCCCCCCCCCAGAGATGGTACCTACTTCCTACAACTATCCCCCCCCCCCCCCAGAGATCGTATCTACCTCTTACAACTATCCCCCCCAGAGATGGTAACTACCTCTTACAACTATCCCCCCCCAGAGATGGTACCTACCTCTTACAACTATCCCCCCCCAGAGATGGTATCTACCTCCAACACCTATTCCCCCCCCCCAGAGATGATACCTACCTCTCACAACTATCCCCCCCCCCCCCACAGAGATGGTACCTACCTCTTACAACTATCCCCCCAGAGATGGTATCTACCTCCTACACCTATCCCCCCCCAGAGATGGTATCTACCTCTTACAACTATCCCCTCCCCCCAGAGATGGTATGTACCTCCTAAAACTATCCCCCCCGAGATGGTATCTACCTCCTACAACTATCCCCCCCCCCCAGAGATGGTATCTACCTCCTACAACTATCCCCCCCCCAGAGATGGTATCTACCTCCTACAACTATCCCCCCCCAGAGATGATATCTACCTCCTACAACTATCCCCCCCAGAGATGGTATCTACCTCCTACAACTATCCCCCCCCAGAGATGGTATCTACCTCCTACAACTATCCCCCCCAGAGATGGTATCTACCTCCTACAACTATCCCCCCAGAGATGGTATCTACCTCCTACACCTATCCCCCCCAGAGATGATATCTACCTCCTACACCTATTCCCCCCCCCCCCCAGAGATGGTATCTACCTCCTACACCTATTCCCCCCCCCCCCCCCCAGAGATGGTATCTACCTCCTACACCTATTCCCCCCCCAGAGATGGTATCTACCTCCTACAATTATACCCCCCCCCAGAGAGGGTATCTACCTCCTAGAAATATACCCCCCCCCCCCAGAGATGGTATCTACCTCCTACAACTATACCCCACCCCCAGAGATGGTATCTACCTCCTCCTACACCTATTCCCCTTCCCCAGAGATGGTATCTACCTCCTACACCTGCCCCCCCAGAGATGGTATCTACCTCCTACACCTGCCTCCCCAGAGATGGTATCTACCTGCTACTACTACCTACCCCACAGAGATGGTATCTACCTCCTACACCTGCCTCCCCAGAGATGGTATCTACCTGCTACACCTACCCCCACAGAGATGGTATCTACCTCCTACACCTGCCCCCCCCAGAGATGGTATCTACCTCCTACACCTGCCTCCCCAGAGATGGTATCTACCTGCTACACCTACCCCCACAGAGATGGTATCTACCTCCTACACCTGCCTCCCCAGAGATGGTATCTACCTCCTACACCTACCCCCACAGAGATGGTATCTACCTCCTACACCTACCCCCCCCCAAAGATGTTGTCTACTTTCTACAACTACCCCCCCCCCCAAGGGATGGTATCTACCTCCTACAACTATCCTCCAACCATACCTCCGAATCATATCCCGTAGGTTTGACCACACGTGTGTTCACTCACAAGAATTGTCTCCCCTTTCAATAAGGGGAGCTAATCAAGACAAACTTTATTCAACCTTTGCCTCCCGAGGAACGCTCTTAGCGTTGATAATAAACTCCCAAAAGGAAGGAGCAGCGGGGATTCCTATCTAATGTCAACTTCACCATGAAAGGGAGGCTGTAATTAATCGTCACTTCCGGTGTCTACGTATCCAGGGACTACTACTGCTCTTCAGTTAATGACTTCCCCTGTCTCAATACGCTGTTTGTCCCTGGGGCATGAATATCGACAGCTAACTAATCTTTCTGATATGTTATGTGATTAGGTATGTGTGTATGTATGTGCGTGCGTATGTATGTGAGTATGTATGTTCTCATGTATATGTACATCTGTTGTTTACTTACCCTGATGTATGCCTCGTCCCGTAGCGTCGGTTTGACGATTCGTGGTTTCATTTCTACAATCAATGTGTGTAATATGTAGCGTGTACACAACCAATATCTGCATTCACATTTCTGTCTACTTTTGTTCATTTTACTGTACAGGGCTGTTCGCTTCTCCCATCGTTAGCTCTGTCTTTCTCTTACCTCTTTGGTACACTGTGATTCTCTTATTTTTCCACCTTTAGCTCTGTTCTCTTACCTCGCTGGTACACTCTGACTCTTTCTTATTTGTCCATCTTTAGTTCTGTTATTCTCTCACCTCGTTGGTACACTCTGACGCTCTTATTTATCCATCTTTAGCTCAGTTCTCTTACCTCGTTGGTACACTATGACTCTCTTATTTTTCTATCTTTAGCTCTGTTATTCTCCAACCTCTTTGGTACACTCTGACTCTCTCTCTTATTTATCCATCTTTAGCTCTGTTATTCTCTCACCTCTTTGGTACACTCTGACGCTCTCTTATTTATCCATCTTTAGCTCTGTTATTCTCCCACCTCGTTGGTACACTCTGATTCTCTCTTATTTGTCCATCCTTAGCTCTGTTATTCTCCCACCTCGTTGGTACACTCTGATTCTCTCTTATTTATCCATCCTTAGCTCTGTTATTCTCCCACCTCGTTGGTACACTCTGATTCTCTCTTATTTGTCCATCCTTAGCTCTGTTATTCTCCCACCTCGTTGGTACACTCTGATTCTCTCTTATTTATCCATCCTTAGCTCTGTTATTCTCCCACCTCGTTGGTACACTCTGATTCTCTCTTATTTATCCACCTTTAGCTCTGTTATTCTCCCACCTCGTTGGTACACTCTGATTCTCTCTTATTTATCCATCTTTAGCTCTGTTATTCTCCCACCTCGTTGGCATACTCTGACTCTCTCTTATTTGCCCACCTTTAGCTCTGTTATTCTCCCACCTCGTTGGCACACTCTGACTCTCTCTTATTTGCCCACCTTTAGCTCTGTTATTCTCCCACCTCGTTGGCACACTCTGACTCTCTCTTATTTGCCCACCTTTAGCTCTGTTATTCTCCCACCTCGTTGGTACACTCTGATTCTCTCTTATTTGCCCACCTTTAGCTCTGTTATTCTCCCACCTCGTTGGCACACTCTGATTCTCTCTTATTTATCCACCTTTAGCTCTGTTATTCTCCCACCTCGTTGGCACACTCTGACTCTCTCTTATTTGTCCACCTTTAGCTCTGTTATTCTCTCACCTCGTTAGTACACTCTGACTCTCTCTTATTTGTCCACCTCTTTACTTCTTTGTCCTATTATCTTCTTGCTCCTGCGTTTTATAAATAATATCTCCCGAACAAAAACGTCAACAGTCAGCTAAGGTTCGTTTGCGATATTTCTGTATACTGAAAGTTTATGTCAATGTCCATGATTCTCTGCATCAAGTCATACAGAATAAATACAGCTTTTAACAATTACATCTTTTTGACTTATTCTATTCGTTTCTGGTTTCCACTATTAGGGACAGTCCGAAAATTGAAGAAATCAAAATGTGGATATATATAGAAGAATTGTGTGGAAAGAAATGAATACAAACGATGAAGTTTTAAAACACTAAAAATGAAAAGAGAGCAACTTAACACAATTCAAACAAGACAACTGAGATTTGTGGGCCATGTTAAAAGACACAACAGCTTACTAAAGGTAATCTTGGAAGGGAAAATACAAGGTAAAAGTGGCAGACCAAGACTAACATGGACAAGTAGCATGAAAAGATGGACAAGTCAGTCTATGACAACCTGCACTATCAAAACAAGAGACAGAGGCAGACCTAGACTTACATGGACGAGTAAAGATGAACAAGTCAGTCTATGACAACCTGCACCATCAAAGCAAGAGACAGAGGCAGACCTAGACTTACATGGACGAGTAAAGATGAACAAGTCAGTCTATGACAACCTGCACCATCAAAGCAAGAGACAGAGTGGAATGGCGCTCCATGGTAGCCAACGTTCGATGTGGATACGGCACCCAATGAATTGCGCTCCATTTTAGCCAGCCTTCGTTGTGCATATGACACCCAATGAATGGCGCCCCATTTTAGCCAGTCTTCGATGTGGAGACGGCACCCAATGAATCACGCCCCATGGTAGCCAACCTTCGATGTGGATAAGTCACCCAATGAATCACGCCCCATGGTAGCCAACCTTCGATGTGGATAAGTCACCCAATGAATCACGCCCCATGGTAGCCAACCTTCGATGTGGAGACGGCACCCAATGAATCACGCCCCATGGTAGCCAACCTTCGATGTGGATAAGTCACCCAATGAATCACGCCCCATGGTAGCCAACCTTCGATGTGGATACGGCACCCAATGAATCACGCCCCATGGTAGCCAACCTTCGATGTGGATAAGGCACCCAATGAATTGCGCCCCATGGTAGCCAACCTTCGATGTGGATAAGTCACCCAATGAATCACGCCCCATGGTAGCCAACCTTCGATGTGGATAAGTCACCCAATGAATCACGCCCCATGGTAGCCAACCTTCGATGTGGATACGGCACCCAATGAATCACGCCCCATGGTAGCCAACCTTCGATGTGGATAAGTCACCCAATGAATCACGCCCCATGGTAGCCAACCTTCGATGTGGATACGGCACCCAATGAATCACGCCCCATGGTAGCCAACCTTCGATGTGGAGACGGCACCCATGAATCACGCCCCATGGTAGCCAACCTTCGATGTGGAGACGGCACCCAATGAATCACGCCCCATGGTAGCCAACCTTCGATGTGGATACGGCACCCAATGAATCACGCCCCATGGTAGCCAACCTTCGATGTGGAGACGGCACCCTATGAATGCTGAGATGGCACTCAATTAAAATGCTCGGTGAAGTAAAAGTTGTTGTAAATACATATTTCTATCATCGTCACCCCTACGTCACAATTCTTGCCCTCCTGTCAGGAAATTGGACAGATTTCTGCTTCTTCGAGAAATGGAAATATATGGTAATCGTCGCTTAGTTACTATTGATGAGTTGTAATGACCAAATGTGGTAGCAACTACCCGCTGTGTTCAAAATGTGCATTTCAAGATCCTTTAAAAAAAATCCTGAGCGAATTTGCACATAATGAACGTCAATGTTTCTTCTTCCTCATTTTTCTTCTTTTCTCTTTCTCACTGATACCTAAAAGGTGTCGTGGTTTATATCATTTGTCGTTCTTGAGCTGCTCGAACTGTCTGAATTAGTGATTTTCCTTTGTTGTTACATGTCTCTGTCACTGCATCTATCCATCTTCTTCTTGTCTCTTTTCACTGATACCTAAAAGGTGTCGTGGTTTATATCATTTGTCGTTCTTGAGCTGCTCGAACTGTCTGAATTAGTGATTTTCCTTTGTTGTTACATGTCTCTGTCACTGCATCTATCCATCTTCTTCTTTTCTCTTTCTCACTGATACCTAAAAGGTGTCGTGGTTTATATCATTTGTCGTTCTTGAGCTGCTCGAACTGTCTGAATTAGTGATTTTCCTTTGTTGTTACATGTCTCTGTCACTGCATCTATCCATCTTCTACTTTTCTCTTTTCACTGATACCTAAAAGGTGTCGTGGTTTATATCATTTGTCGTTCTTGAGCTGCTCGAACTGTCTGAATTAGTGATTTTCCTTTGTTGTTACATGTCTCTGTCACTGCATCTATCCATCTTCTTCTTTTCTCTTTTCACTGATACCTAAAAGGTGTCGTGGTTTATATCATTTGTCGTTCTTGAGCTGCTCGAACTGTCTGAATTAGTGATTTTCCTTTGTTGTTACATGTCTCTGTCACTGCATCTATCCATCTTCTTCTTTTCTCTTTTCACTGATACCTAAAAGGTGTCGTGGTTTATATCATTTGTCGTTCTTGAGCTGCTCGAACTGTCTGAATTAGTGATTTTCCTTTGTTGTTACATGTCTCTGCCACTGCATCTATCCATCTTCTTCTTTTCTCTTTTCACTGATACCTAAAAGGTGTCGTGGTTTATATCATTTGTCGTTCTTGTGCTGCTCGAACTGTCTGAATTAGTGATTTCCTTTGTTGTTACATGTCGCTGTCACTGCATCTATCCATCTTCTTTTCTCTTTTCACTGATACCTAAAAGGTGTCGTGGTTTATATCATTTGTCGTTCTTGTGCTGCTCGAATTGTCTGAATTAGTGATTTTCCTTTGTTGTTACATGTCTTTGTCACTGCATCTATCCATCTTCTTCTGTGTCTTCCTCTTTGTCTTGTTCCATACATTCTCGAGAAGAACGCCCTTGATGGTGATTGGTAAGGATTCATTCTGACCAGGTGGCCAAACCATTTAAGTTGTTGTTGTTCTATATATTCTTGGCAGGGTTTTGTTCCTACTATTTTTCTTATGGTTTCATTTGGTATTCTATCTCTTCTTGTGTTATTTGTTACTTTTCTCAATCAACGCATCTCACATGTATTTATCTTTCTTATTGTGATTTAGAAAGGGTCCATGTTTGACTTTCATAGCATAAAGTTGGTATGAAAATGCTATTTATCATTTGTTGTTTAGCAGGCATAGAAATGTTTGGATGTCTTAGCAATGGTGAAAGCTGGTATGTGACAGCATTTGCTTTTTTGTATTATCAATGTTTTATCATCATCATCATCATCATCGTGTGCCCTCTCCGCAACGAAGGTTTGCTACCATGGATCGCCATTCTACTCTGTTTCTTGCTTTGATGGTACAGGCTGACATAGATTGACTTGTCTTACTTTTGATGTTACTCGTCCATGTTAGTCTTGGTCTGCCTCCGCCTCTTTTGCCTTGTATTTTTCCTTCCAATACTACTTTTAGTAGGCTGTTGTGTCTTTTAACATGCCCCAAAAATTTCATTTGTCTTGTCTTAATTGTATTCAGCAGTTCTTTTTTTTTTATTTTCAGTTGTTTTAAAACTTCATCGTTTGTTTTCTTTTGTTTCCAATTCTACCTAATCTTCTATAAATCCACATTTCAAAGGCTTCAATTTTCTGTTATGTTTTCTTGTCTAATGTCCATGTTTCTGCACCATACATGAATATTGAGAAGATGTAACATTTTGCCATTCTTAGTTTTCAGCCCTGCTGATATTTGTTTTGTTGTTAGTATATTTTCCATGGCATTAAAATTACTTTTTGCCATACCTATTCTATCAATGTATACTGCGAGTAAATTAAAAGCAAAATCTTAAATCACGTACTGGTGCGACCAAGTGGAGTTAACAAACCAATTGTGAATATTTGTGTAGGCCCATCACATCATGTGGCGGTATGCTGGAGCTATCTAAAATATCACATTAACCTCCCCAAACTCTCAAGACAACCTGTGTACACACCCAGACAACCTGTGTACACACACAGACAATATGTGTACATACACAGACAACTGTGTACACATCGAGACAAACTGTGTACATACCCAGACAGCATGTGTACACACTCAGACAACCTATGTACATACCCAGACAACTTATTTACACACCCACACAACCCGTGTACACACCCAAACAACCAGTGTACACGCCCAGACAACCAGTGTACACACCCAGACAACCCGTATACACACCCAAACAAACCGTGTACACAACCAAACAACCAGTGTACACACTCAAACAACCAGTGTACACACCCAAACAACCAGTGTACACTCCCAAACAACCAGTGTACACGCCCAAACAACCAGTGTACACACCACATAACCCGTGTAGACACCCAGACAACCCGTGTACACGCCCAACTGCCGTTAATGAATGGATAACTCGTCTATTCACATTGAGAAGATTCCAGTGAGAACAAACATGGCTGTCGATTGTTTTCATTGTGATGGGAAGTCTTGCCACGCCTAGACCATTTCCTTATCTCCTAGCCCCACACTCCAGCTTCAGCCTTCACTTATGTCAAGTAGGACAACTTGTGTGGGGCTGTGCTCTAATCTTCTTGATACCTAGCCAATCACGATGCGCTATTCAAATCGATCCCTAAATCTGGTTTGATGGTAAACCATGACCACACCTAAATAACTCTTTGTACTATGTTCTATGTTCTATTTTCTGAATTGTTCTATAGAGAATCGCCTTCTTCTGCGTTTGCACAAGGACTAGCCTCCCCCCCCCCTCGCGCCCCCCCCCCCCTGTTCCCCAACCAACACACCCGACCCCCATTAAATTAACATAAAGTTGTAATTTCGATAAAGCTGTGAATCACTGGACAAGTCAGCCTATGACAACCTGCACCATCAAAGCAAGAGACAGCGCGGAATGGCTCCCAATGGTAGATAACCTTCGATGCGGTGACGGCACTCAGTGATGATCATTCGAATTTCGGCCCGATACATTCGTCTTGAGACAAAAAAAACACGTGAAGTACCGAACTACCTTCCCTCTACGATCTCAACTCACTTGTTTAGACTAGCTAGTCTGATTGCATGGACGTCTTTGAGAGGTGCAGTAGGGTCTTGGTCAGCTCTTCGTTGCCGCTAACATTTCAGCAGTGTTTCTTTCAGAACAAAATTGCCAAGATTGATGGGGGGGGGGGGTATTTTTCTAATCCTGGGTGGGATATTGAAAGATCGGATCTCTCCATAAACCAGGGCAGGGTAAAGTCACGAGGTAACCACAGATCGGATCTCCCCAGAAACCAAGGGTGGGTAAAGTCACGAGGTAACCACAGATCGGATCTCCCCATAAACTAAGGGTGGGTAAAGTCACGAGGTAACCACAGATCGGATCTCCCCAGAAACCAAGGGTGGGTAAAGTCACGAGGTAACCACAGATCGGATCTCCCCATAAACTAAGGGTGGGTAAAGTCACGAGGTAACCACAGATCGGATCTCCCCAGAAACTAAGGGTGGGTAAAGCCACGAGGTAACCACAGATCGGATCTCCCAGAAACCAAGGGTGGGTAAAGTCACGAGGTAACCACAGATCGGATCTCCCCAGAAACCAAGGGTGGGTAAAGTCACGAGGTAACCACAGATCGGATCTCCCCATAAACTAAGGGTGGGTAAAGCCACGAGGTAACCACAGATCGGATCTCCCCATAAACTAAGGGTGGGTAAAGCCACGAGGTAACCACAGATCGGATCTCCCATAAACTAAGGGTGGGTAAAGTCACGAGGTAACCACAGATCGGATCTCCCCATAAACTAAGGTGGGTAAAGCACGAGGTAACCACATATCGGATCTCCCCAGAAACCAAGGGTGGGTAAAGCCACGAGGTAACCACAGATCGGATCTCCCCAGAAACCAAGGGTGGGTAAAGTCACGAGGTAACCACAGATCAGATCTCCCCAGAAACCAAGGGTGGGTAAAGTCACGAGGTAACCACAGATCGGATCTCCCCATAAACTAAGGGTGGGTAAAGCCACGAGGTAACCACAGATCGGATCTCCCCATAAACTAAGGGTGGGTAAAGCCACGAGGTAACCACAGATCGGATCTCCCCATAAACCAAGGGTGGGTAAAGCCACGAGGTAACCACAGATCGGATCTCCCCATAAACTAACGGTGGGTAAAGCTACGAGGTAACCACAGATCGGATCTCCCCAGAAACCAAGGGTGGGTAAAGCCACGAGGTAACCACAGATCGGATCTCCCCATAAACTAAGGGTGGGTAAAGCCACGAGGTAACCACAGATCGGATCTCCCCATAAACTAAGGGTGGGTAAAGCCACGAGGTAACCACAGATCGGATCTCCCCATAAACTAAGGGTGGGTAAAGCTACGAGGTAACCACAGATCGGATCTCCCCATAAACTAAGGGTGGGTAAAGCTACGAGGTAACCACAGATCGGATCTCCCCATAAACTAAGGGTGGGTAAAGCCACGAGGTAACCACAGATCGGATCTCCCCATAAACTAAGGGTGGGTAAAGCCACGAGGAACCCTCAGGTTTGACTTGAGCAACCATAACCAACTATAGATTTACTTAGGCTTGCGGGTTGAGAGACCAACTGGCGTGTTAGCTTTGCGAGCAGGGGTGGTTGTGGGTAAAGTGACGTTAGCTCTTTATGTCTCCTATAGTTCATAACGTCACGCCAGTTGGTGGTTTTTCCGGTTTTATTTGCTGCTCGCGGGCCTTTGTAAATCTATAGTTGACTATGGCAGGATTCAAACCCGAGAACTTCCTGTCCAGAGATCGACGTGTTACCTCTAGACCACACAGGTTTCCCTGTTCGCTTTGCTAAACGAGGTTGTCCTTTTCAAGAGCCACTGTTTTAGAATTAATGCAGGATCTTGATCAGCTATGATTCGTTGTATATGTGTCAGTAGCGAGCTGTTAGTCGCTGGCAGCTTTTGGCTCAGTTCCTCCCTGACGACGTGGGTCCTGAAGATTAGGGTCCTGAAGACTAGGGTCCCGACGACTTGGGTCCTGAAAATTTGGGTCCCGACGACTTGGGTCCTGAAGACTTGGGTCACGACGACTTGGGTCATGAAAATTAGGGTCCCGACGACTTGGGTTCTGAAAATTTGGGTCCTGACGTCTTAGGTCCTGACGACTTGGGTCCAGACGACTTGGGTTCTGAAAATTTGGGTCATGAAGACTTGGGTCCTGAAGACTTGGGTCCTGACGACTTGGGTCCAGACGACTTGGGTTCTGAAAATTTGGGTCATGAAGACTTGGGTCCTGAAAATGTGGGTCCTGAAGACTTAAGTCCTGAAGACTTGGGTCCTGAAGATTGGGGTCCTGAAGACTAGGGTCCTGAAGACTTGAAACTTGAAGACTTGGGTCCTGAAGACTAGGGTCCTGAAGACTTGAAACTTGAAGACTTGGGTCCTGAAGACTTGAAACTTGAAGACTTGGGTCCTGAAGACTTGGATCCTAAAGACTTGAAACTTGAAGACTTGGGTCCTGAAGACTTGGATCCTAAAGACTTGAAACTTGAAGACTTGGGTCCTGAAGACTTGGATCCTAAAGACTTGAAACTTGAAGACTTGGGTCTGAAGACTTGGATCCTAAAGATTTGGGTCCTGAAGACTTGGATCCTAAAGATTTGGGTCCTGAAGACTTGGGTTCTGAAAATTTGGGTCCTGACGTCTTAGGTCCTGAAGACTTGGGTCCTGACGACTTGGGTCCTGACGACTTGGGTCCAGACGACTTGGGTTCTGAAAATTTGGGTCATGAAGACTTGGGTCCTGAAAATGTGGGTCCTGAAGACTTAAGTCCTGAAGACTTGGGTCCTGAAGATTTGGGTCCTGAAGACTTGAAACTTGAAGACTTGGGTCCTGAAGACTTGGATCCTAAATACTTGGGTCCTGAAGACTTGAAACTTGAAGACTTGGGTCCTGAAGACTTGAAACTTGAAGACTTGGGTCCTGAAGACTTGGATCCTAAAGACTTGAAACTTGAAGACTTGGGTCCTGAAGACTTGGATCCTAAAGACTTGAAACTTGAAGACTTGGGTCCTGAAGACTTGGATCCTAAAGACTTGAAACTTGAAGACTTGGGTCCTGAAGACTTGGATCCTAAAGATTTGGGTCCTGAAGACTTGGATCCTAAAGATTTGGGTCCTGAAGACTTGGGTTCTGAAAATTTGGGTCCTGACGTCTTAGGTCCTGAAGACTTGGGTCCTGACGACTTGGGTCCTGACGACTTGGGTCCAGACGACTTGGGTTCTGAAAATTTGGGTCATGAAGACTTGGGTCCTGAAAATGTGGGTCCTGAAGACTTAAGTCCTGAAGACTTGGGTCCTGAAGATTTGGGTCCTGAAGACTTGAAACTTGAAGACTTGGGTCCTGAAGACTTGGATCCTAAATACTTGGGTCCTGAAGACTTGAAACTTGAAGACTTGGGTCCTGAAGACTTGAAACTTGAAGACTTGGGTCCTGAAGACTTGGATCCTAAAGACTTGAAACTTGAAGACTTGGGTCCTGAAGACTTGGATCCTAAAGACTTGAAACTTGAAGACTTGGGTCCTGAAGACTTGGATCCTAAAGACTTGAAACTTGAAGACTTGGGTCCTGAAGACTTGGATCCTAAAGATTTGGGTCCTGAAGACTTGGATCCTAAAGATTTGGGTCCTAAAGACTTGGGTTCTGAAAATTTGGGTCCTGACGTCTTAGGTCCTGAAGACTTGGGTCCTGACGACTTGGGTCCTGACGACTTGGGTCCAGACGACTTGGGTTCTGAAAATTTGGGTCATGAAGACTTGGGTCCTGAAAATGTGGGTCCTGAAGACTTAAGTCCTGAAGACTTGGGTCCTGAAGATTTGGGTCCTGAAGACTTGAAACTTGAAGACTTGGGTCCTGAAGACTTGGATCCTAAATACTTGGGTCCTGAAGACTTGAAACTTGAAGACTTGGGTCCTGAAGACTTGAAACTTGAAGACTTGGGTCCTGAAGACTTGGGTCCTGACGACTTGAAACTTGAAGACTTGGGTCCTGAAGACTTGGATCCTAAAGACTTGGGTCCTGAAGACTTGGATCCTAAAGACTTGAAACTTGAAGACTTGGGTCCTGAAGACTAGGATCCTAAAGATTTGGGTCCTGAAGACTTGGATCCTAAAGATTTGGGTCCTGAAGACTTGGGTCCTAAAGATTTGGGTCCTGAAGACTTGGGTCCTAAAGATTTGGGTCCTGAAGACTTGGATCCTAAAGATTTGGGTCCTGAAGACTTGGATCCTAAAGATTTGGGTCCTGAAGACTTGGGTCCTAAAGATTTGGGTCCTGAAGACTTGGATCCTAAAGATTTGGGTCCTGAAGACTTGGATCCTAAAGATTTGGGTCCTGAAGACTTGGATCCTAAAGATTTGGGTCCTGAAGACTTGGGTCCTAAAGATTTGGATCCTAAAGACTTGAAACTTGAAGACTTGGGTCCTGAAGACTTGGATCCTAAAGATTTGGGTCCTGAAGACTTGGATCCTAAAGATTTGGGTCCTGAAGACTTGGGTCCTAAAGATTTGGATCCTAAAGACTTGAAACTTGAAGACTTGGGTCCTGAAGACTTGGATCCTAAAGATTTGGGTCCTGAAGACTTGGATCCTAAAGACTTGAAACTTGAAGACTTGGGTCCTGAAGACTTGGATCCTAAAGACTTGAAACTTGAAGACTTGGGTCCTGAAGACTTGGATCCTAAAGATTTGGGTCCTGAAGACTTGGATCCTAAAGATTTGGGTCCTGAAGACTTGGGTCCTAAAGATTTGGGTCCTGAAGACTTGGGTCCTAAAGATTTGGGTCCTGAAGACTTGGATCCTAAAGATTTGGGTCCTGAAGACTTGGATCCTAAAGATTTGGGTCCTGAAGACTTGGGTCCTAAAAATTTGGGTCCTGAAGACTTGGATCCTAAAGATTTGGGTCCTGAAGACTTGGATCCTAAAGATTTGGGTCCTGAAGACTTGGATCCTAAAGATTTGGGTCCTGAAGACTTGGGTCCTAAAGATTTGGATCCTAAAGACTTGGGTACTGAAGACTTGGATCCTAAAGACTTGGGTCCTGAAGACTTGGATCCTAAAGACTTGGGTACTGAAGACTTGGATCCTAAAGACTTTGGTACTGAAGACGTGGATCCTAAAGACTTGAAACTTGAAGACTTGGGTACTGAAGATTTGGATCCTAAATACTTGGGTCCTAAAGATTTGGGTCCTGAAGACTTGGGTACTGAAAACTTGGATCCTAAAGACTTGGGTCCTAAAGATTTGGATCCTAAAGATTTGGGTGCTGAAGACTTGGGTCCTGAAGACTTGGGTCCTAAAGATTTGGATCCTAAAGATTTGGGTCCTGAAGACTTGGGTCCTAAAGATTTGGATCCTAAAGATTTGGGTCCTGAAGACTTGGGTCCTAAAGACTTGGATCCTGAAGACTTGGGTCCTAAAGACTTTGGTCCTGACGACTAGGGTCTAAAGAGAGAGAGAGAGAGAGAGAGAGAGAGAGAGAGAGAGAGATGATCGGGACTATGTAGAGCCATTTCTGACTAATGATACCGGGACCTTCGACCAACCATAACCATGAATGAAAGGACGATTAGAGGCCACAGAGATGGGATTTCTCAAGAAGAGTGTTGAAAGTTCTCTCAACAGCTAAAAAGACCAATGAGTGAATTCTCAAAGAGGCCAACACAAAAAGGGAACTCCTAAGAAATATCGGAAAGAAACAATCAACATTTTTCGGGCACATCATGAGAAGAGGAAAGTTGGAATATTTGGTTACAACTGGCAAAATAAAAGGAAAGAGAGATCGCGGATGGAAAAAGAGAGAAAATACTAGATAGCTTGGTGTCATGGCATGGAAAAAGGGTCAACAACAGAACTGATACGATGCACTGTAGATAGAAGCTTGTGGGTGGACATGATTACCAACGCCAACCGGTATGGCACACGATGATGATCATTGACAAATTCCTACAAAAGCCGGTGCTTTAAGGTCTAGATTGTTCCCTCAAGTAGGTCAGACCCACCGTGAAACGTTAACCCACATGGGTCCTTTCTGGACCGTCAGAGCCACTGAAACTAATCACCAGAATTAAGAGAAATGGGCATATCCCCAAAGGCTGGACCGAGCATTGTCCCAATTCTTTAAATCAACAAAGATTCTGATGAGAATAGAATCGCGTGGAATCTCATCAGCATATCTGGGAGAATTAACAGGCAGACTGGTAAATAGGGCGTCTGTATGGCTTTCTTGCGTGCCCGCATATCATTCGTATTTTTTACTTCTTCTTTCCTTCCCCATTTGCCTTTCAGCGTCGAGGGGAGATATATAAATTGCGGTATTTAGCTCTTTTGTTGACCTCTCCTGCCGTTATGTTTCCTAGTGTTTCTAATATTCCATCAATCCATCTTTCGCTCTTCTGTTGACATCTCCTGCTGTTATGTTTCCTAGTGTTTCTAATATTCCATCAATCCATCTTTTGCTCTTCTGTTGACCTCTCCTGCTGTTATGTTTCCTAGTGTTTCTAATATTCCATCATTCCATCTTTTGCTCCTCTTTTGGCCTCTCCTGCTGTTATGCTTCCTAGTGTTTATAATATTCCATCAATCCATCTTTCGCTCTTCTGTTGACCTCTCCTGTTGTTATGTTTCCTAGTGTTTCTAATATTCCATCAACCCATCTTTTGCTCTTCTCTTGACCTCTCCTGCTGTTATGTTTCCTAGTGTTTCTAATATTCCATCAATCCATCTTTTGCTCTTCTGTTGGCCTCTCCTGTTGTTTTGTTTCCTAGTGTTTCTAATATTCCATCAACCCATCTTTTGCTCCTCTTTTGGCCTCTCCTGCTGTTGTGTTTCCTGGTGTTTCTAATATTCCATCAATCCTTCTTTTGTTCTTCTGTTGACCTCTCCTGCTGTTGTGTTTCCTAGTGTTTCTAATATTCCATCAATCCATCTTTTGTTCTTCTGTTGGCCTCTCCTGCTGTTATGTTTCCTGGTGTTTCTAATATTCCATCAATCCTTCTTTTGCTCCCCTGTTGACCTCCCCTGTTGTTTTGTTTCGTAATGTTTCTAATATTCCATCATCCCATCTTTGTTGACCTCTCCTGCTGCTATGTTTCCTAGTGTTAGCTGTATGGAGATGTTGCCAACCCTGAGCTGACCAATACTATCTTTTAACTTATTAATATTGAACGTCTAGAGGTGTATGGAGAGCCAGCAGTGGACTGTAACGTTCACTCCTATAGAGAAAAGTGACAGTTTTACAAAAATACAACAAAACACAACAAAATACTGACGTTTCGGCCAACATGTGGCCTTCTTCAGAGAACGAGAAGAAACGATGGGGCAGAAATAACAACAACAACAATAACAATAACAACAACAACTATAACAACAGCAACAATTACAACAACAACAACTCCGACAAGGAAAAGTTCTGGGATGAGTTGAACTATTCAACACAACAACGGAAGACGTTGGACAAACATTAAGTAGCAGCGATATAAGGGAAGTAGGGGGCGGGTAAATAAATGTAGTGCTGCGGTAAAGCTAGTAGCAAGGAGCTCAGTAGTGGGGTGTAACATACACTCATACAGGGTATGGTAGCAAGGAGTTCAGTAGTGGGGTGTAACATACACTCATACAGGGTATGGTAGCAAGGAGTTCAGTAGTGGGGTGTAACATACACTCATACAGGGTATGGTAGCAAGGAGTTCAGTAGTTGGGTGTAACATACACTCATACAGGGTATGGTAGCAATGAGCTCAGTAGTGAGGTGTAACATACACTCATACAGGGTATGGTAGCAAGGAGTTCAGTAGTTGGGTGTAACATACACTCATACAGGGTATGGTAGCAAGGAGTTCAGTAGTTGGGTGTAACATACACTCATACAGGGTATGGTAGCAAGGAGTTCAGTAGTTGGGTGTAACATACACTCATACAGGGTATGGTAGCAAGGAGTTCAGTAGTGGAGTGTAACATACAGGGTATGGTAGCAAGGAGCTCAGTAGTTGGGTGTAACATACGCTCATACAGGGTATGGTAGCAAGGAGCTCAGTAGTGGGGTGTAATATACACTTATACAGGGTATGGTGGCAGCTTAGAGGTCTAGCTGTATGGAGATGTCACCAACACAAAGAAGGAGGGAAGGAAAGAAAGAAAGAAAGAAAGAAAGAAAGAAAGAAAGAAAGAAAGAAAGAAAGAAAGAAAGAAAGAAAGAAAGAAAGAAAGAAAGAAAGAAAGAAAGAAAGAAAGAAAGACAGAAAGAAAGACAGACAGAAAAAGAAAGCAAGAAAGAAAAAGAAAGAAAGAAAGAAAGGCTGACTTCTCCTTTGACATGTGATGATGATGTTTAACCAATAGTTTGACCACCTTTTTGATGGGATCTTCAGCCAATTATTTCTCATGTTTACTTGTTGTTCAATGATACTTGTTCAATGATACTCGTTCAATGATTCTCGTTCAATGATACTTGTTATCTCTAGTCTCTAATCTTGCAGCGTAGAGGAAAATGGTATTATTTTTTAGCGGCACGAACCTTGCTGAGTAATGGTACCTCCCAGCGTCAGTCTTATATTTTTGGCATTAATACTTGACGTCTCTGATTAGTAATAGTGGCCTCTTTATATACCTTCTCATTGTGCCCATTCCATTACTGGTTTGCTGTCCCCACAAGGCATGAACATGTCGCTCTCATACACATAGGACACCTACCACACATTTCCTACCCCTATGCACTACCAAACTTTTACATGTTTGTATATTTATCTAAGCCCTCATATGGGAAACAACAGGTAAAAGAAAAAGAGGAAGACCCAGGGAGACACTGAGAAGAACATTGATGAGAGAGGCAAGAGCAGCAGGAATCGGCTCCCTCAATGAGATAGAACTGCTTGCACAGAACAGAGACAGATGGCGAGATTTAATAAAATATCTTTAAAAGAAAACTGCTAGAACAAAAATTCATATAGGAGAAGGTGTATCTTGGTCTACGCCCTATGGGCCGGTTACGGCTCGAAAGGTCAATAGATAGATAGATATTTATCTACATACGTATTGGCACATTTAGACACCTTCCGGTTTTCTTGTGTGTGCTTTGTGGTAATATATACACACTTATGCTTGTACGCATGTATGGTTAGGTACACATGCTTTATTACACATCTTTTTGTTGTGGACACACACAGATATACACAGTTTATACGTATGTTGTACCCACCTCCCCATATCTTTAGAACCCTTCCGTCCTCCCCACTGACTGTCTGGTCAGTGAGATATATAGCTGGTCATCCCGCCTAATTTTAGTTCATTCAGAAGCTGACCAAGCTCTGGACCACAGAAAGGTCACCTTTTTTAAAATTTCCTTTCTTGAGTATCTAGCATATTATCACCATGTAGTTAGATTTGTGTATACACCCTTTTATATATATATATATATATATATATTTGTGTTGTTGATTGCTGTACCAGCTGAAGGCCTACTTGGCCGAAACGTCGACTTTTTTGTGTGTTAATTATCAAGTAAAGCTGTTACCATACCGCTTTTTTCATCCTTTAAAAAAAGTACCATTGTCATCAGCTGTACAGCAGCTCCGGTTCTCTATGTATCTTGATGCCTTTACTCCTACACATTTCTGACCACGATGCTCGCTTGTACATGTCTATATATTTGTCTGCAAGTGTACTTGCACATTTGGACACCTCTCTTTCCCTGTTTTTTGCCAGCTGCAACCAAGTACCCCAACTTTCCTCTTCTCACAATGTGCCAAAAAATTTTTTGATTGTTTCTTTCTGGCCTTTTTTATTAGCTCCCTTTGTGTCATCATCAAGTACCGGGCCTGCTGGCGTAGGTGATCATGTCCCTCCACAACTTTCGATCTCGACAGTTCTTTATCATTTCTGTTGTTGACCTTCTGCCAAGCCATTCTCTCAAGCTGTCTGGCATTTTTTCTCTTTGCTTCCCTCTATCTTTTCATCCCTCAATTTTTCCAGTTGTTACAATATATTCCAGTTGTTCTCTTGTCATTACAGGGCAAAAAATGATGATTGAGTTATTGAGTTATTGAGTTATTTGCGGGTCATCATCATTGCACTCCGAACATGTCCATAGGTGCTCAGATCCCCTCCTCAGCAATTCCCTCAGTGTCCAGCGACTGACGACTCCAGTTCTATGTTGGTTGATAAGTCTTCTTACACGGCCACCAAGTTTCTCATTTCTGGCTGTGCCCATCTTAACTCCCATTTCCATCATCCGAAGAAGCGACGTTGATCTGTGTCTGTCGAAGTCCTGTGCTCTTCCCACATCTCGGAGTGCATTGATGATGTCCGCCCGATCCATCGGTTGCCCGTCCTCAACGACAGCGCAGCTAGCCAACCTGTCCGCTCTCTCATTTCCCCGTACTCCCGCATGTCCAGGGACATAGACAAAGGTGACCTTACGTATTTTGGATTTCTGCAACGACTTTACCCATTGCATGCGTACAAAGCCCGCCTCCACTTTTTTTATCATGCTCATCGAATCACTCAGTATACATGCGTGGATGTAGTCTTGTGACTCTAACCATTTGAATGCCTTGGTCACTGCCATCACCTCCATTGTCATGCTACTCGTGGTCATGGCGTATGCACCACTGTCTTCCTTGGCTATTCTGCCTGCCGAACGTGCTGTAAATGCCCATGCACTTTTTTCGTGTCGTCTTACAGATCCGTCTGTATAGATGACTGCATCTTTCTCATCGGTGTTATCGCAGATGAGACCGTTGACCTCAGCATTAACCACGACTGGGTTCTGTTCCCTACTTTTCCTGTCGAGTGTGACAATACATGAGAAAGTCCCCTTGAATGACGTAGGCACCGGTATCCACTCCTCACCAACGCTGAGATTGGTAAGCCCACAGACCTGTTTGATGACATCTTCTGCTCGGCCCACCCATGATTTGCCTCTTTTTAGCCTGGTACCTTTCTCTGTGTTGAGCACGTGGTGCAATGGATGCTCTGTATCTGTACTAATCTTCAGGTATGCTCGTGCTCTCCAGATCTTGATTCTGTCATCCATGGTTGGAAAGTCAAGAAGATACCTCATTGCCACACAGGGAGTGTCCCTCGTACATACCAAGATAATGCGCATGGCTTCATTTTGTATTTTCTCCAGCCTATCAATTTGAGTCGTACTGACAGTAAGAATGGCCAGGGCATACTCGATTGGTGCGAGGACTAATCCCTGGAACAGAAGAGTAAGTAGCCTCTGCTCGATGTTGGCAGCTGCCATGACCTTCAAGGCGGCTAATCCTTTGCGGGATTTTGTTATCACATGGTCAACGTGGTCCCGAAAACACAGGCTGCGATCAAACTTAACTCCGAGGTATGTCATCAACTTGTCCCTGGTCACCTCATCAGCTCCCATTCGTACTACCGGTGTGGTCGTATTAACGATATGATTGTTAAGGGAGAACCATGAAACTGATGCTTTATTAGGATTAACCAAGGCACCTGAAACCCCACACCAGGAAGAAATGCGATCGAGTTCGTCTTGCATTGTGGAGGCGATTCCCCGTCTGTCTCTTCCCTGTCGATATACCAGAATATCATCAGCAAAAGTCATAGTTCTTCCCCTCCCATCCAGCTGTTGGGCCGTGATCGTTATTGTGTACACATTAAATAGAACTGGTGACAATGGTGAGCCTTGTGGCAGCCCAGGACAAATGGATGTTGGCTCGGAAGACCAACTTCCACATCTGAGTATCACCTTCCTCTGAAACAGTGCCGCGGCGATCCATCTTATGAGGAAGGGGTTCACCGCCAGTTTGAGAAGCATATACATGAGATATTCAAATGGTACCCTGTTGTATGCATCCTCCAGATCTATAGTAGCAGCACATGTCTCCTCTCGTCTGTGGAAGCCTTCGAAGACGTCATAGGCAAATACTGCCGCATTGAGCCATGTCTCTTTGTTATATCTATAACCTCCGAGTGTGGATGGGAATACGCGTTTCTGTTCAAGGCGACACGTGAGGACACGGGCAACTATTTTCTCCAGCAGCTTGCCCGCAGTGTTCTGCATTGTGATGATTCTGTAGGCACTGATCTGAGAATGGTCCTTGTTTGGCTTCGGTAGCGGTAGTAAGTAGCTGTGTAGCCACTCCTCCTTAATCTGGCCACTCCGAATACTGGCATTAAACTCATTGGCCAGTGTTGTCAAGTCGTCATCAGCTAAATCGCCTATGTCATCATACCGAACACCATCTGGACCAGGAGCAGTGTTGTGTGACCTTTTAAGTGTCGCGCGAATGGTATCGGTTGTGATTGTGAGATCTTCTTCCAGCCCTACATCCTCACACAAATTTGACAAAGATCCCCGTATCCTCATTCTTACAGCCTCATTTCTTTGGTCCGTCTGCTCAATGTAGCGGGCAAGCAGGGCCTTCCCTTTGCTCTCATCAGATTTGTGCCATATCTGGTCTGTGCTCTGAAAGTCTGGTATACCTCTGTGTCGTGGTGTGCCATTCATGCACTGATGAAGGCGCCAGAATGTGGCTAGCGATTTTTCTGAGCACACTTTTTTTACAGAAGTCATCCCATTTGGCATCCTTAGCCTGCTTAGCGCATAGTTTAAAGTGCATCATTTTTTGGTCGACCTCTACTTTCAGACGCTTCAAGAGCTCAGGTTGTGTTCTACCATACCTTCTGGCTTTCTGCCATGTCTTGACCGTTTGTCTCTTGCTCCGCCAAGCTTCCTCGACATCTACGTTCCACCAGGGTGGCTGCGTCCATCTCTCCTGCCTCCTACGAGGGGCGCTCTGTTTCCTATGTCTGATTTTGCTAATGACGTCCTGGTCTGTTTTCTCGTAGTTGAATGTGTGGAGCTTTCTTCTCTGGCGTTTATTTCTGCTTTTCTCAATTAGGAGGACACATGGATAGTGATCACTTCCGTGGAACCCCAGTGCACTCCACCTGCAAACCGGTGCGAAGGTGGAAGACACCAGTGCCAAGTCTATGACACTATCAGAGTCCCCTGTTCGAGTGGCCATTCTTGCTGCCCTTCCATCATTCAAGCACACTAAATCGGCCGATACCAGTGCGTTCTCTAGGTCTTCTCCCTGCTTGTTGGTTATGACGTTACCCCACTGGTTTCCTCTAGCATTAAAGTCTCCGCAGAAAATGACATTCTCTTCATCGAACTCGAAGAGATTCTGCCATTGTTGTGTGTTCACCTGCCCATTACAGCATACACATTAACAATCACGAAATGAACTGGGGTCTGCACCCTAACCGCATGTACCTGCAATTCTGCATTGTTCCACACAGACATATCAACCTCAGCTGCCACCATATTGTTGCGCACAAGGATGGCCTGCCCAAGGTGTCGTCTATTGTAAAAACAATGAAAGCCAGGAGTACTTACTGTCCTGTCAGCAAGAAGAATTTCTTGCAAAACCATTATATCGGCGCCGCACAGTAGCTTATCAAGAATGGGCCGTCGTTGATTAATGGACCCACAATTCCAATAAGTAACGCGCACATACTTTAGGCCTAGCCTCTCACACTTTGATAGTTTAGTGCCACCCCTCTTGCCCCGTCGTGTTTTCCTTCTTCGATGATGTAGTTTGGGCTGCATCTGAAAACTTACACTTCTTACCGTCGTCTTTAAAGATGAACGTCGCTGAACGTTGTTGCTTTGGATGGCCTAGACTCACGTGCACTTGCTCAGTCGCACGGCCCAGAACCCGTTCCACGTTATAAACTGGCCAGCTCCAGTAACTTGCTCAGCAGCACGCGGAAACACTGTGAGCTTTCTACAAATTAAATGACTTACGCGTCCTTGACAACAGACCGGCGTAAACAAACCGCCATTTTTTGACGCGTTCAATAGTGTAACAACAATAATAAGTGATGAAAGAAGGAAATTATAACAAAATGCAATGAATTAAAAGAAGCAAAGTGATTAACATCAAATAGAAAGCGCGCACACTCACATGAACCCTCAAAAATAAATAAAAACAAACAAATAAACAGGAAAATGTTGCTATATTAACATGTTCCATTTCAACGGTTCAGTGCGTCAAATGATGATTGTTTCTTCCTAATATTGGAAATTAGCTCTCTTTTTGCTTTTTCCTCTCTCAGAACATCTTCATTACTCTTCTTAGCTGTCCATGGTATTCTCAACATTCTTCTACAGACTCCAGTGATTTTCTTGTCTGTTGTCCTATTGTCCATGATTCACATCCATATGTTAAGACTGGCTCTACGCAAAATTTAAGAACTCTTTTTCTTGTTTCTATTGTCAAAAATGGATTGCATAGTATCTTCCTCATTTTTTGGAAAGCTGCTTTTGCCTGAGCCATTCTGCATCTCACCTCTTTTGTACATCTTCCGTCTGAGGTTAACAAAGTTCCCAAATATTTAAATTCATTTGCCTGTTTTAATATTGTTCCACTTGTCTTTATTTTGCACTTAGGTGATATCTTTTTCTTTGTTGTTACCATTACCTCTGTCTTTTTGCTATTAAGGCTGAGTCCTTTATTTTTGCTTTCTTTCACTTTAATGTCCAACATTTCTTGTAACTCATTTTCACTCTTAGCGATTAAGACTGTATCATCAGCATACCTTAGGTTATTTATATTATGACCTCAAATTGTTATTCCAGGCATGTCCCTTATGGATCTTAAAATAATCTCACTATAAATATTAAACAAATCTGGTGACAGCACACAACCTTGTCTAACATCCTGTTTTATTTGTTGAAACATTCCCAATTGGTTTCCAGTTCTTATGACCGTTGTTTGTTGCCAGTACATGTTCTTTATTATTCTTAGATCTTTGTGGCGATTCATGATTGTGCAAAGAAGTTACGACGCTAGTTTTCTGTTGCCTTCCGTCAGTTTGTTTACTGTTGGCTCCGCTAGCCTTTGACTAAAAAGTCTCACCCACAAGGCAGAGGGGTTGTTTTACTTCGGGGTACCCTCCTTTAGCCTTTTACTCTCCCGAGCTTTACCTGCAAGGCAGCAGGGCAGCCACAGGTTGTACTCTTTACTGCATACAGTAGCAGGTGTTACCCGAGCTGACAAATTCCCTTTGTGTATACATCCTTATACATTTTTGTTGTTGTGAAGTTTATTGTTTCAACTGAAGGCCTAATTGGCCGAAACGTCGTTCTACTTCTATTTTGTTTCACCTACGTAAAGCTGTCACCATACCAATTTTTCATTAAAAAAAATTTCATTCGGTTAACACCCCCCCCCCCTTTCAGCCCAACCCATCCCCAATTTATTGATATCTTTTATTTCGTTTCTCTGTGGATGTTTTCATTCCACATTTTCCAACAACCGCAGCGCCAAACAAAAATGGCGGGCGTGTTGGAGAACATCGAGGAATATATCCAGGACGAGAACAGGCTGGTACGTCTTAGCTTTCTATTTTACGTTCACCTTCTTCTTGTTGACATATTTCATTCATTGCTTGTTAGAAGTGGGGTGTCAACAAGTGACTTGTCTTTCTTGCTTTTAGAAACGCCTGCCTACAAGAGGGCGGTGGTGTGTAAGAGACAGTAAGTTGAGTCAGTAAGTCAAGTGTAAGAGGTGACTTGTCTGTCTCTCCGGGCCGGACCCCCGGACGGGTCACTGGCCACAATCAATCAACAACAAACTGACTTCACTTGTTGTGAATAGTGGACAAGTGCTTTGTGTGTGCAGCTCAACAACGAATATAATGAGCAAAACACAGCCGGCAACTCATAGCTGGCTTCACTTCATTCAAAATAAACTTATTTCTATTGACAGTAATGACAGCGACCCGCAAGCTGCAATGAATGAGACTGAGTCAGGTCACGTAGTCTGAGTTGGTGCCTGGTTCAAGATAGCCACGAAGATAAAATCGGAAAATCTAGAACTCCAGTATTGACTATTTAGTATTTGCTGTGCTGCCCATGAACTGAGCCATACTGGGGAAATACGTTGTTTACATGTCAGAGGTTTGGGCTGTAACTTGTAAGCTTTCTTCGGTAATTTCCTAGTTTGATCAGATATAGTCTTTCAGTTGGAAGAGTGATGTCCCCTAAAATATGTCTGCCAAAATACAGTGGTTCTACGCATTCTTGGCGTTGGGTCATTACGCTGGCATGTAATCATTTCGGAGTATCTGTTGATTGGGCGTTGGGTCCAGGGGTTAGGTTTAGCTTTAGTGTTAAATATTTATAAATATATTATAACGCGTGACAAAAACGACGCCACTCGGCCTAATTATGATCTTCTGATCGAAGGGAATTGTGCGGTTGATTACCAATCGGCGTAATGACCCCAACGCCAAGAATGCGTAGAACCACTGTATTTTGGCAGACATATTTTAGGGCACATCACTCTTCCAAACTGAAATACTATATCTGATCAAACTAGGAAATTACCCTTTCTTCTGTAGTAACAGCCTCCACAGTAGAGATGTAGTATAAGTATATATTATTGTCTTGTATTGGATATGCCATGGTCAGTCATTTTGATGATGATATCAGTGTTTAGTGTTACTTCTTATCTTATCTCTTATATCAGTTACTGTGTTACTGGTGATCGTAATGATTGTTATGCAGTCGCTACACTGCAGTCCAGGTCCTGGTGCTGACACTGACAGGGGCCTTGTCACTGTCTTATTCTTTATTTAACTACTTTAAACCTTGGTGCTGACTGAGGCCCCCCCCCCCCCCCCCCCCAAAAAAAAAAAAAAAAAAACACCATTCCATTCTCTTAAGCTGTCTTGTAAATGTATCTTTTCCCGGCTCTGTTTCCTTACTCTTCTATCTCTTCAGCCCCCCCTTCTTCTGTCAATCGTCACAATCTATTCCAGCTTTTTTCTTGTCCACCCTTCCCCATCATGCCAGGGATCATTGAGGCACCACTGACAGATTTCAACATTCTCCAATGATCTCTATTTACGATCATTCTGTGCGACTCTGCAAGACAGAGGCCTGTCCTTTCTTTGATGTTATCTTCCCATCTCATTCTCTGCCCGCTTTCACAGTTCCTTACAGAAAGGTCTGTCTTTGCTGGGCTAGACAATTAATATCCATGGCCGAACTATTTAATTTTGTTTTTCTTCTCAAGATCTTCATGTACTCCGATTGCTTGTTATATCCTGTTGTGAACTTGGTCATTTGTGATATGATCTAAGTAAGAGATGTCCAAAACCTTACGATAACATTTGTGATATGATCTAAGTAAGAGATGTCCAAAACCTTACGATAACATTTGTGATACGATCTAAGTAAGAGATGCCCAAAACCTTACGATAACATTTGTGATATGATCTAAGTAAGAGATGTCCAAAACCTTACGATAACATTTGTGATATGATCTAAGTAAGAGATGCCCAAAACCTTACAATAACATTTGTGATATGATCTAAGGAAGAGATGCCCAAAACCTTACAATAACATTTGTGATATGATCTAAGTAAGAGATGTCCAAAACCTTACAATAACATTTGTGGTATGATCTAAGTAAGAGATGCCCAAAACCTTACAATAACATTTGTGGTATGATCTAAGTAAGAGATGCCCAAAACCTTACGGTAACATTTGTGGTATGATCTAAGTAAGAGATGTCCAAAACCTTACGATAACATTTGTGATACGATCTAAGTAAGAGATGTCCAAAACCTTACAATAACATTTGTGATATGATCTAAGTAAGAGATGCCCAAAACCTTACAATAACATTTGTGATACAAACTAAATAAAAGATGCCCAAAACCTTACGATAACATTTGTGATACGATCTAAGTAAGAGATGTCCAAAACCTTACAATAACATTTGTGATACAAACTAAATAAAAGATGCCCAAAACCTTACAATAACATTTGTGATATGATCTAAGTAAGAGATGTCCAAAACCTTACAATAACATTTGTGATACAAACTAAATAAAAGATGCCCAAAACCTTACAATAACATTTGTGGTATGATCTAAGTAAGAGATGCCCAAAACCTTACGATAACATTTGTGGTATGATCTAAGTAAGAGATGCCCAAAACCTTACAATAACATTTGTGATACAAACTAAATAAAAGATGCCCAAACCTTACAATAACATTTGTGATACAAACTAAATAAAAGATGCCCAAAACCTTACAATAACATTTGTGATACAAACTAAATAAAAGATGCCCAAAACCTTACAATAACATTTGTGATACAAACTAATAAAAGATGCCCAAACCTTACAATAACATTTGTGATATGATCTAAGTAAGAGATGTCCAAAACCTTACGATAACATTTGTGATATGATCTAAGTAAGAGATGCCCAAAACCTTACGATAACATTTGTGATATGATCTAAGTAAGAGATGCCCAAAACCTTACGATAACATTTGTGATATGATCTAAGTAAGAGATGTCCAAAACCTTACGATAACATTTCATCTCCATAGTTTATATTTTCTTCTGTATCTCTGCTGTAAGTGTCCATGTTTCACAAGCGTGTAGAAAGACTAATATTACAGGAGAGCTCATCAGCCTGACTTTAGAACCAAGAGTGATGATCTTTCCAAATATCTTTTAGCTTACAAGAGTTGCTGTTCCTTTCTCACAAAGATTGTCTCCTCCTGATGTTAACGGCAAGCTGCTGTATTTTTAGATTTCGTTTAGAATGTCCTTGTTACTATTTTTAGCTGTCTGTAGTATTCTCAACATTCTCCTGTAAAACCACGTCTCTCTTGTCTCCAAAAAGTTTTCTATTGTCCAGTATTCAAGACATACTCCTCCCATTGTCCAGTATTCAAGACATACTCCTTCCATTGTCCAGTATTCAAGACATACTCCTCCCATTGTCCAGTATTCAAGACATACTCCATATAACACCAAACAACTTGTATGTTACCTTCCACATATACTTGTTATTGAGATCAGTAAACAAAGGTAACCTTTTAATGTTGATGTTTTCCAGGTGACCTGCAAATGGCTGAGTTTAATGCTGAACTTAAACATCAATGCAGCAAAGAGGTACGTTATCTTCATTTGTTTTTTTTTTTTTCAAATGATCTTCCTTTGTGTTTATGTTCTCTTTTCTCTGATTATTCTTTCTATATCACCTGACAACCGAATTCTTGTTTCTTAATGCCTGTTCTCTGATTATTCTTTCTATATCACCTGACAACCAAATTCTTGTTTCTTAATGCCTGTTCTCTGATTATTCTTTCTATATCACCTGACAACCAAATTCTTGTTTCTCAATGCCTGTTCTCTGATTTCTTTGATAGCACTATCTCTGTGATTCATTGATTGTTACACATGTCATTAGATTTCTAGATGTTCCGTTTCACATTTTTGTAGTCAGACTGATGGCTGTGTTGATTTCCAACATACAATCGTTGAGGGCCTTCAAGAGTTGATGTCATAGGTAATCGTTGAGGGCCTTCAAGAGTTGATGTCATAGGTAATCGTTGAGGGATTCAAGAGTTGATGTCATAGGTTGTTATTCCTAATTGTTCTCAAGGATGTTTCAAAAGTTGTGGGGTCTATTGATGTAAAAGACTTAGTATTGCAGTACCTCGATGATGGATACAGCCCAACGTTACTCCCCTCTATCCCCTCATGTCCATTCTACATCACCCACCTTTGAAGACAGGACTGGAATTCTACTGGCAGTTGTCTTTTAAAAAAAATTTAATCTGTGTACACTGTTGTTTATTTGGAGCCTCAGTGGTTAGTGTGCTCACTTCCTGATCAGAAGGGTCCGAGTTCGATCCCCAGAAGTGGCAGATGTTTTTTCCAGACTGACAAGGCTCTGGGGTTCACCCAGCCTCTAAACATGAGAAACCAGAGATTTTTCTGGGAAGTAAAGGTGACCTTGACAGGATACCGACCACATCACCCAAACATGTGCTGTGGTCATAGAAAAATATGGTCACTAACACCATATTCTCCATACGCCTAGCAAGGCATCTTTTTACACACACACCCCCCCCCCCCCCCCCTTTTTTTTTTTTTTTTTTTGTTAGTTCCTTTCTATGATGTAGTTAGATCTAAGATTTGTTTCTGAGGAAGTTTGCGTGTCATCCTGAGACATCATTTTAAAAAATGTGTTCACTCCTGTAGAGCTGTCATAATACTTTATGTTCATTTTGTTTCCCACTCATCAGCTTTACAGCAGCCCTTCATTTCTTTGCCTATTCCTTGTCTTGCTGACTCCAGGTTATCAGGATTGTCACTGCAATCACCACATCAGTTTTCAGGCTTTAAAAGCCAGCGGCATGTGTCAACCCAGGGGTGTATGACCTGCCCACGATGCAATTATCCATAAATAAATTCCTGGGGGCTGGATAGAAGTATGACCTGCCCACGATGCAATTATCCATAAATAAATTCCTGGGGCTGGATAGAAGTGTGACCTGCCCACGATGCAATTATCCATAAATAAATTCCTGGGGGCTGGATAGAAGTGTGACCTGCCCACGATGCAATTATCTATAAATAAATTCCTGGGGCTGGATAGAAGTATGACCTGCCCACGATGCAATTATCCATAAATAAATTCCGGGGGGGCTGGATAGAAGTGTGACCTGCCCACGATGCAATTATCCATAAATAAATTCCTGGGGGCTGGATAGAAGTGTGACCTGCCCACGATGCAATTATCCATAAATAAATTCCTGGGGGCTGGATAGAAGTGTGACCTGCCCACGATGCAATTATCCATAAATAAATTCCTGGGGGCTGGACAGAAGTGTGACCTGCCCACGATGCAATTATCCATAAATAAATTCCTGGGGGCTGGATAGAAGTATGACCTGCCCACGATGCAATTATCCATAAATAAATTCCTGGTGGCTGGATAGAAGTGTGACCTGCCCACGATGCAATTATCCATAAATAAATTCCTGGGGGCTGGATAGAAGTGTGACCTGCCCGCGATGCAATTATCCATAAATAAATTCCTGGGGGCTGGATAGAAGTGTGACCTGCCCACGATGCAATTATCCATAAATAAATTCCTGGGGGCTGGACAGAAGTGTGACCTGCCCACGATGCAATTATCCATAAATAAATTCCTGGGGCTGGACAGAAGTGTGACCTGCCCACGATGCAATTATCCATAAATAAATTCCTGGGGGCTGGATAGAAGTGTGACCTGCCCACGATGCAATTATCCATAAATAAATTCCTGGGGGCTGGATAGAAGTGTGACCTGCCCACGATGCAATTATCCATAAATAAATTCCTGGGGGCTGGATAGAAGTGTGACCTGCCCACGATGCAATTATCCATAAATAAATTCCTGGGAGCTGGACAGAAGTGTGACCTCCAGACAGGAGGGCCCACATTCAAAGTCTACCACAGGTGTAGTGATTTTTTTAATAAGAAAAATGAATCAGTGGTTTCTTGATAGCACTACCCACCCTAGTCTCTGGTTAGTGAGATCCGATGTCTAGCTCTCTCTGGTTAGTGAGATCTGATGTCTAGCTCTCTCTGGTTAGTGAGATCCGATGTCTAGCTCTCTCTGGTTAGTGAGATCTGATGTCTAGCTCTCTCTGGTTAGTGAGATCCGATGTCTAGCTCTCTCTGGTTAGTGAGATCCGATGTCTAGCTCTCTCTGGTTAGTGAGATCCGATGTCTAGCTCTCTCTGGTTATTGAGATCCGATGTCATTCTCAGATAAGGACAATCAACAGGAGGGCCCATGTTAACTAGCTCACATTAATGACCATTGGCAGTTTTCATAGAAAAAGAGTAGGTGATCACTGTCCAGGAAAAATCGTCAATCTGCCCACTTTGTGGATACCTGGCTGTGCTGCAGAGTTTGTTCACTGGATCCCTGGCTGTGCTGCAGAGTTTGTTCACTGGATCCCTGGCTGTGCTGCAGAGTTTGTACACTGGATCCCTGGCTGTGCTGCAGAGTTTGTACACTGGATCCCTGGCTGTGCTGCAGAGTTTGTACACTGGATCCCTGGCTGTGCTGCAGAGTTTGTACACTGGATCCCAGGCTGTGCTGCAGAGTTTGTACACTGGATCCCTGGCTGTGCTGCAGAGTTTGTACACTGGATCCCAGGCTGTGCTGCAGAGTTTGTACACTGGATCCCTGGCTGTGCTGCAGAGTTTGTACACTGGATCCCTGGCT
This sequence comes from Megaustenia siamemsis, assembly GCA_032433765.1. NCBI lineage: Eukaryota > Metazoa > Mollusca > Gastropoda > Stylommatophora > Ariophantidae > Megaustenia > Megaustenia siamemsis. The sequence continues at coordinate 208,572 of JAVIAB010000049.1, read as the reverse complement.
GTGCTGCAGAGTTTGTACACTGGATCCCTGGCTGTGCTGCAGAGTTTGTACACTGGATCCCTGGCTGTGCTGCAGAGTTTGTACACTGGATCCCAGGCTGTGCTGCAGAGTTTGTACACTGGATCCCTGGCTGTGCTGCAGAGTTTGTACACTGGATCCCTGACTGTGCTGCAGAGTTTGTACACTGGATCCCTGGCTGTGCTGCAGAGTTTGTACACTGGATCCCTGGCTGTGCTGCAGAGTATGTACACTGGATCCCTGGCTGTGCTGCAGAGTTTGTACACTGGATCCCTGGCTGTGCTGCAGAGTTTGTACACTGGATCCCTGGCTGTGCTGCACAGTTTGTACACTGGATCTCAGACTGTGCTGCAGAGTTTGTACACTGGATCCCTGGCTGTGCTGCAGAGTTTGTACACTGGATCCCAGGCTGTGCTGCAGAGTTTGTACACTGAATCCCAGGTCCAGATTCATCTGGTGTCTTTTTCTTATTCTTTTCAGCTCCCTGTGGAGCATAACTCTTCAACAAACACTTTCCAATCCTTTCTATTTCTTACCATTATTTTGACATCATTCTGTGGCTTTCCCATCCCCTTCATCCCTGCTTCCAGTTTTCTCTGATGTTCTCTGATAATTATTCTAATACGAACAATTTCTGACACCACATTCTGATTCTTTCTTTGTGTTTATATTAACCCTACATTCTGATTCTTTCATTGTGTTTATATTAACCCCACATTATGATTCTGTTGTAAAAATGATCACCTCAAAATACAAATTCTTGTCATTTGACAGTTTGCTTTTTTTCAAGTGCATGATGGTAAAAATTATGTACGTGTCCTTGATAGGGGGCTGTTTTTTTTTTTCAAAAATAAATTTCACCAATTTTCATGAAGTCTTTTATTTTTCTTATGACGGGAAATTTGCTCGGCCATTGGCGGGGCATCAAAGAAACCTTAGTGACATGGGAAAGACAGCGAACAATGCTTTAAGGGAGCCAAAGATACGGCTGGATTGATGGACTTAAGGCAACCGTGTGAATAGACAAGGTAACACCTCAGGAAGCCACGGTACAATGTGTTCAAATTTCAAGCCATAAATCTAACATAACTCAGGAAATGATGACAGCATCTGATTCCCCTGTGTCTGTTTAGGTAAACCCACAGCTGTGTAGCAAAAGTTCAATGAAAGGCTATTTTTAGAACCCCCAGATGTAACATTTAAGTGGTAGTAATTTTTATGAGAGTATCATGAAAACGTGGCCCACTGATATGAATTGTAATCTAGGAGTAAGGAGTAGCATGATAGCCCCGACAGATAATCACCAAAGTGAAATCAAACTAGGTAGAGACCCGGGTAGGAAATATTTGTTAGTTTAGGAAAACTTCTTTCATGGGAGAGATAACTCTGAGTACAAATCAGCTGCTGCTTTTCAATTAAAACAAAGCCTAAGAAAGTCAAGATCATAATTGAGTGCTGCCTCCGCATCAAAGCTACCATGGAGCGCCACTCTGTCTTTTGCTTTGATGGTGCAGGTTGTCATTGGCTGACTTGTCCATCTTTTGATGTTACTCGTCCATGTTAGTCTTGGTCTGCCTCTTATATCTTGTATTTTCCCAAGATTATTGCAATAGGCCGCAAATTATATCTCCCCTAATCTAAGAGCAAAAACCAAAACAAATGTTGCCCTACTTAAAGAATTTTTATTTGCTGACGATGCAGCCCTAGTCGCCCATAGTGAAGCCACCCTACAGTCGCTGATCAACAACCTGGTCAAAGCATACGACCTTTTTTCACTGTCAATTAATGTTCAGAAGACAGTAATACTAAATCAAGGTGACATCAAACCTCTATTTATTACTCTAAAAGACCGCCCACTAGAATCAGTACAGAAATTTACATATCTTGGATCCACAGGCAAACCATCTCTCTTGATGAAGAAATAAACTGTCGAATTGGTAAGGCAGCTACGACCTTCGGCAAACTCACAGAAAGGACATGGGACAACACGAAACTAATTCGAAAGACTAAACTATTAATATATCAAACCTGTGTGCTTAGCACACTACTATATGGATCCGAAACCTGGACAACATACTCAAACCAGGAAAAAAGACTAAATGTCTTCCACATGCGATGTCTCCGCAAAATAATGCACATCAAATGGCAGGACAAAATAACCAACTTAACTGTCCTGCGACGTGCTAAGACCCCAACAATCATGTCGATGCTCAGAAGTCGAAGACTAAGATGGCTAGGGCATGTCCAACGAATGGAAGGAAAGCGCATTCCCAGACAAATACTATATGGTGAACTAATACACGGAAAAAGACAAATCGGCAGATCTAAACTACGATATAGAGATATCTGTAAATCATCTCTGAATGACTTCTCCATCTGTGAAAATGACTGGCAACATCTGGCAAGTGATCGCACATCATGGAGAGCATGTATAAGGAACGGTATAACAACATTTGAGACTGTGCTAAGGCAAAGCTTAGAAGAGAAAAGACTCATGAAAAATGATGGAAAACCCTGTGGACCAGCGAGCGTGACTTGTTCATTATGTGACCGCATGTGTTTGTCAAACATTGGTAGAATTAGCCACGAGAGAAGCTGTTTGACAAACATTGGTAGAATTAGCCACGAGAGAAGCTGTTTGACAAACATTGGTAGAATTAGCCACGAGAGAAGCGGTTTGACAAACATTGGTAGAATTAGCCACGAGAGAAGCTGTTTGTCAAACATTGGTAGAATTAGCCACGAGAGAAGCTGTTTGTCAAACATTGGTAGAATTAGCCACGAGAGAAGCTGTTCGACAAACTTTGGTAGAATTAGCCACGAGAGAAGCTGTTCGACAAAAACAATACCTCAAAAAATACGCAATAGTCTCCACTAGACCGTCTGACAAGACGAAAAGGGCCATACATATCTCCCCTTGATGCTGAAAGACAAATGAGGAAGGATTGAAGAAGATGTGCTTTTTAGTAGGCTGTTGTGTCTTTTAACATGGCCTAAAATCTCATTTGTCTTGCTTGAATTGTGTTTTGTATCTTCAAAAGTTATTATGAACAAATGTGTGCTGAATATAAAAGCACTGGCCACAAGGCACACAATAATGCAAATCATTATAATCAAAGAATATTTCATTAAAATCAAAGAAAAGTATTTCACTTCTTTGATAGTTTAAGTTTTCATCTGTTTTATGTTTTAGGGCTTTGTACACCTTTGTGGAACGGTCTCGGGAGAAACAGGGGCAAAGTGTCATAAATGTGACCTATTTTGTAGCAGGCCTCGGCAAATCAAAGACAGGAGAGCTGGTGAGTGACAATTTGAGCATTTTTAGGAATGGTACAGATAGTTTGAGTGTTCGTCCATTCATCAACGAGTGCCGTCTCCACAAGGTTGGCTACCATGGAGCACCATTCTGTTCTGTTCATCCATTCATCAACGAGTGCCGTCTCCACATAGAAGGTTGGCTACCATGGAGCATCATTCTGTTCTGTTCATCCATTCATCAACGAGTGCCGTCTCCACAAGGTTGGCTACCATGGAGCACCATTCTGTTCTGTTCATCCATTCATCAACGAGTGCCGTCTCCACATAGAAGGTTGGCTACCATGGAGCACCATTCTGTTCTGTTCATCCATTCATCAACGAGTGCCGTCTCCACAAGGTTGGCTACCATGGAGCACCATTCTGTTCTGTTCATCCATTCATCAACGAGTGCCGTCTCCACAAGGTTGGCTACCATGGAGCACCATTCTGTTCTGTTCATCCATTCATCATTGAGTGCCGTCTCCACAAGGTTGGCTACCATGGAGCACCATTCTGTTCTGTTCGTCCATTATTATCAATTAATTTACTTTAGAAAATTCACAGATTTCATAAAAGTATTATGTGCTGTCTCCCCATCAGATGTACCATCTCCAAAACATGACCTTTAGTATCGTGTGCTGTCTCCCCATCAGATGTACCATCTCCAAAACATGACCTACAGATGTGTACAGTAAGATACAAGCTATACAAAGGTCTTGAACTCGGTATTATTTTCCTGGAGTTATCTGTCTTGGATCTGTTGTTCTTTCGAGTCGAAGATGACATGTAGGGCAGAAATTCTATACTCTCCCAGTGATCTTTGTTATTGTCTGACCTAGCACAGGACCTGCAGTACTGATCTTTGTTATTGTCTGACCTAGCACAGGACCTGCAGTGCTGATCTTTGTTATTGTCTGACCTAGCACAGGACCTGCAGTACTGATCTTTGTTATTGTCTGACCTAGCACAGGACCTGCAGTGCTGATCTTTGTTATTGTCTGACCTAGCACAGGACCTGCAGTACTGATCTTTGTTATTGTCTGACCTAGCACAGGACCTGCAGTGCTGATCTCTGTTATTGTCTGACCTAGCACAGGACCTGCAGTGCTGATCTCTGTTATTGTCTGACTTTGCACCGGGCCTGCAGTGCTGATGCCTACTGTCAACTACAAACTTTTGTGTTTCCAGCTGAAAACCTATTCAACGTTCCTGGAGGTTTTCACTTTTTGTTAGGACTGGGTTTTGATGTCTTAGAATATCCCATTAGGAATGTTCATTCTGATGAGCTGAGTTCAGGTTTATATTAGGCAGAGTTTAAAGCAGAGTTCAGGTTTATATTAGGCAGAGTTTAAAGCAGAGTTCAGGTTTATATTAGGCAAAGTTTAAAGCAGAGTTCAGGTTTATATTAGGTAGAGTTTAAAGCAAAACAGCTCAGATAAACCCATATCTTGTCGTGATAGATTTTTTTTTTTGGACTTCTGTCGAAGTACCTAGCTTCTAGGAACTGAATTTTGCATGTTAATCTGTTTTTTTTTTTCCCTGAGAGCCATGTGCATGAGGGTCTCTCGCCACACAGGTAGATATTTTCTGCCTTCGGAGGTACTCATATTTTTTTCTGTCGATGTATAATTGACGTTTCAAGCCGAGCCTCACTGTTAAGACCAGCGGTGGTTGCTGCAGAGAGAAATCACAAATAAAAATCCCAACTGGTGCAGCCGGGATTTGAACTCACAACTCTACCTCGAGCCGGTGTATTGCTTTGAGACCAACCAGTCCACATTCTTGATAGTTTGACAGAATGACTAACTCACAATGAAGTATCTACCCAAACTATTTTGTCGCAGTCTCTTCAATAATTGACAGCCTTTCAGAGCTCTGCTACACGGATCTTGGAATATCCAGGCCCAGAATAGTTTTAGTTATGAAAATATTGTAGATGTTCACTTTGATAGAGATGCATAGCCCTGAATGTGTTATACTGGAGAGGGTAATAGAAAGGGACTTCACCACTCTCAAACATGTTGATAAAGATGTGTAACCCTGAATGTGTTATACTGGAGAGGGTGAGGGACTTCACTCTCAAACATGTTGATAAAGATGTATGACCCTGAATGTGTTATATTGGAGAGGGTGATAGAAAGGGACTTCACTCCCAAACATGTTGATAAAGATGTGTGACCCTGAATGTGTTATACTGGAGAGGGTGATAGAAAGGGACTTCACCACTCTCAAACATGTTGATAAAGATGTGTAACCCTGAATGTGTTATACTGGAGAGGGTGAGGGACTTCACTCTCAAACATGTTGATAAAGATGTGTGACCCTGAATGTGTTATATTGGAGAGGGTGATAGAAAGGGACTTCACCACTCTCAAACATGTTGATAAAGATGTGTAACCCTGAATGTGTTATACTGGAGAGGGTGAGGGACTTCACTCTCAAACATGTTGATAAAGATGTGTGACCCTGAATGTGTTATATTGGAGAGGGTGATAGAAAGGGACCTCACTCTCAAACATGTTGATAAAGATGTGTGACCCTGAATGTGTTATATTGGAGAGGGTGATAGAAAGGGACCTCACTCTCAAACATGTTGATAAAGATGTGTGACCCTGAATGTGTTATACTGGAGGGGGTGATAGAAAGGGACTTCACTTTCAAACATGTTGATAAAGATGTGTGACCCTGAATGTGTTATATTGGAGAGGGTGATAGAAAGGGACCTCACTCTCAAACATGTTGATAAAGATGTGTGACCCTGAATGTGTTATACTGGAGGGGGTGATAGAAAGGGACCTCACTCTCAAACATGTTGATAAAGATGTGTGACCCTGAATGTGTTATATTGGAGAGGGTGATAGAAAGGGACCTCACTCTCAAACATGTTGATAAAGATGTGTAACCCTGAATGTGTTATACTGGAGGGGGTGATAGAAAGGGACTTCACTCCCAAACATGTTGATAAAGATGTGTAACCCTGAATGTGTTATACTGGAGGGGTGATAGAAAGGGACCTCACTCCCAAACATGTTGATAAAGATGTGTGACCCTGAATGTGTTATACTGGAGGGGGTGATAGAAAGGGACTTCACTCCCAAACATGTTGATCAACTTTCTGTACAGCATTATCCCATTGTTTAGGTTCTGTGATATAAGTACATACAGCATTTTTGTTATAAGTATATTTCAATTCCAAGACTAACATGGACGTGTAACAACAAAAGATGGACCAACCAGCCCATGACAACCTGCACCATCAAACACAGAGCAGGATGACGCTCCATGTTAGCCAACCTTTGATGTGGAGACGGCACTCAATGATGATAGTTTAATGGTGTGAGATTTAATTAGTGCTAATGCTATAAAACTTTGAATAATTGTGATGCCATCATATTTTGATTAATTTTGATGCCATCATATTTTGATTAATTTTGATGCCATCATATTTTGATATCACATAAAATTAATTCTGTTGTTGTTGCATAATTTGGTGAATGTTGTTATCAAATAACTTGCCAGGAACACAAGTGTGTTGTGGTACCAGAGTCCGAACTTGATGTTGTCAAGAAGTCCTTGACTGTCGTCACTACTTGTCATTTATACAGCGTCCAGGCGTCCAAACTAAAGGTTTGTTTGTGGCCTCTTTTGTTTGTTGTAGAAAATTAAGGGATGCCACGTAAAGCAGTGTAGGTGTGTGTGTGTGGTATTAAAACTTCTCAGTTTGTTGTTGTTTGTTTGTTTGTTTGTTGTAGAAAATTAAGGGATGCCACGTAAAGCAGTGTAGGTGTGTGTGTGTGTGTGGTATTAAATCTTCTCAGTTTGTTGTTGTTTGTTTGTTTGTTTGTTGTAGAAAATTAAGGGATGCCACGTAAAGCAGTGTAGGTGTGTGTGTGTGTGGTATTAAAACTTCTCAGTTTGTTGTTGTTTGTTTGTTGTAGAAAATTAAGGGATGCCACGTAAAGCAGTGTAGGTGTGTGTGTGGTATTAAAACTTCTCAGTTTGTTGTTGTTTGTTTGTTTGTTTGTTGTAGAAAATTAAGGGATGCCACGTAAAACAGTGTAGGTGTGTGTGTGTGTGTGGTATTAAAACTTCTCAGTTTGTTTGTTTGTTTGTTTGTTGTAGTAAGTCAGGGATGGCACATAAAGCAGTGTAGGCGTGTGTGTGTGGTATTAAAACTTCTCAGTTTGTTTGTTTGTTTGTTGTAGAAAGTCAGGGATGGCACATAAAGCAGTGTAGGCGTGTGTGTGTGGTATTAAAGCTTCTCAGTTTGTTTGTTGTTTGTTTGTTGTAGAAAGTCAGGGATGGCACATAAAGCAGTGTAGGCGTGTGTGTGTGGTATTAAAACTTCTCGCTGTTTGTTTGTTGTAGAAAGTCAGGGATGGCACATAAAGCAGTGTAGGTGTGTGTGTGTGTGGTATTAAACTTCTCACTGTTTGTTTGTTTGTTTGTTTGCGTTGGCCACCTTTATATCTCTAGCAAACAAAGTCTTGAGTGACTGAATTTTTGTGAGAATATCATTTTCACCACACATGGAGCCGTGTCCCCCACCATACATGCAGACATTCTCTGACTTCAGATTTATTTTTTATCACTAAGAGTTTTTAACGTTTTTTTGTAGATTTTTTCCTATAAATTTTTCCAGAACAGCAGTCATTTTGGCCTACTTTATTTTTCCCCAATTTCCAGCTGACTAGAGAGTTCATTAACGTGTGCATAATGCACATGGGATCTCCTGTTGTTATCTGAGAGGGCTAGACATGTGATCTCACTAGCCAGAGACCAGTGGCAGGTAAAGCCACACAGAAAGTGCACATTCAGTTTTTTTATTGTTTAAATTGTTACTGCTTGTGGTGAGAATCAAACCTGGGACCTTCTCATCTAGAGGGTTGATGCACTACCTCCCATCACAAGGCCAGTCAATGGGATACCCTGGGACCTTCTCATCTAGAAGGTTGATGCACTACCTCCCATCACAAGGCCAGTCAATGGGACACCCTGGGACCTTCTCATCTAGAGGGTTGATGCATTACCTCCCATCACAAGGCCAGTCAATGGGATACCCTGGGACCTTCTCATCTAGAAGGTTGATGCATTACCTCCCATCACAAGGCCAGTCAATGGGACACCCTGGGACCTTCTCATCTAGAGGGTTGATGCATTACCTCCCATCACAAGGCCAGTCAATGGGATACCCTGGGACCTTCTCATCTAGAAGGTTGATGCATTACCTCCCATCACAAGGCCAGTCAATGGGATACCCTGGGACCTTCTCATCTAGAAGGTTGATGCATTACCTCCCATCACAAGGCCAGTCAATGGGACACCCTGGGACCTTCTCATCTAGAAGGCTGATGCACTACCTCCCATCACAAGGCCAGTCAATGGGACACCCTGGGACCTTCTCATCTAGAAGGCTGATGCATTACCTCCCATCACAAGGCCAGTCAATGGGACACCCTGGGACCTTCTCATCTAGAGGGTTGATGCATTACCTCCCATCACAAGGCCAGTCAATGGGATACCCTGTGACCTTCTCATCTAGAAGGTTGATGCATTACCTCCCATCACAAGGCCAGTCAATGGGATACCCTGGGACCTTCTCATCTAGAAGGTTGATGCACTACCTCCCATCACAAGGCCAGTCAATGGGGTACCCTGGGACCTTCTCATCTAGAAGGTTGATGCACTACCTCCCATCACAAGGCCAGTCAATGGGACACCCTGGGACCTTCTCATCTAGAAGGCTGATGCACTACCTCCCATCACAAGGCCAGTCAATGGGATACCCTGGGACCTTCTCATCTAGAAGGTTGATGCATTACCTCCCATCACAAGGCTAGTCAATGGGATACCCTGGGACCTTCTCATCTAGAAGGTTGATGCACTACCTCCCATCACAAGGCCAGTCAATGGGACACCCTGGGACCTTCTCATCTAGAAGGCTGATGTATTACCTCCCATCACAAGGCCAGTCAATGGGACACCCTGGGACCTTCTCATCTAGAGAGCTGATGCATTACCTCCCATCACAAGGCCAGTCAATGGGATACCCTGGGACCTTCTCATCTAGAAGGTTGATGCACTACCTCCCATCACAAGGCCAGTCAATGGGGTACCCTGGGACCTTCTCATCTAGAAGGTTGATGCACTACCTCCCATCACAAGGCCAGTCAATGGGACACCCTGGGACCTTCTCATCTAGAAGGCTGATGCACTACCTCCCATCACAAGGCCAGTCAATGGGATACCCTGGGACCTTCTCATCTAGAAGGTTGATGCATTACCTCCCATCACAAGGCTAGTCAATGGGATACCCTGGGACCTTCTCATCTAGAAGGTTGATGCACTACCTCCCATCACAAGGCCAGTCAATGGGACACCCTGGGACCTTCTCATCTAGAAGGCTGATGTATTACCTCCCATCACAAGGCCAGTCAATGGGACACCCTGGGACCTTCTCATCTAGAGAGCTGATGCATTACCTCCCATCACAAGGCCAGTCAATGGGATACCCTGGGACCTTCTCATCTAGAAGGTTGATGCACTACCTCCCATCACAAGGCCAGTCAATGGGACACCCTGGGACCTTCTCATCTAGAAGGCTGATGCATTACCTCCCATCACAAGGCCAGTCAATGGGATACCCTGGGACCTTCTCATCTAGAGGGCTGATGCATTACCTCCCATTACAAGGCCAGTCAATGGGACACCCTGGGACCTTCTCATCTAGAAGGCTGATGCATTACCTCCCATCACAAGGCCAGTCAATGGGATACCCTGGGACCTTCTCATCTAGAAGGCTGATGCATTACCTCCCATCACAAGGCCAGTCAATGGGACACCCTGGGACCTTCTCATCTAGAAGGTTGATGCATTACCTCCCATCACAAGGCCAGTCAATGGGACACCCTGGGACCTTCTCATCTAGAAGGTTGATGCATTACCTCCCATCACAAGGCCAGTCAATGGGATACCCTGGGACCTTCTCATCTAGAAGGTTGATGCATTACCTCCCATCACAAGGCCAGTCAATGGGACACCATGGGACCTTCTCATCTAGAAGGCTGATGCATTACCTCCCATCACAAGGCCAGTCAATGGGACATTTACTGATTGTTTGTTTCTGTCGGGGTGACTGCGGAGTGAAGCCACATTCTCTTGATCATCGGGCCAATGATGCTCTAACTACTGCACTCTAAGGGTTGTGTGGACAATGTGATGTTACCTCCCTTGGTTCACTTTAAATAATGTGATGTTACCTCCCTTGGTTTCACTTTAAATAATGTGATGTTACCTCCCTTGGTCCACTTTAAATAATGTGATGTTACCTCCCTTGGTTCACTTTAAATAATGTGATGTTACCTCCCTTGGTTCACTTTAAATAATGTGATGTTGCCTCCCTTGGTCCACTTTAAATAATATGATGTTACCTCCCTTGGTTCACTTTAAATAATGTGATATTACCTCCCTTGGTTCACTTTAAATAATGTGATGTTATCTCCCTTGGTCCACTTTAAACAATGTGATGTTGCCTCCCTTGGTTCACTTTAAACAGTGTGATGTTACCTCCCTTGTTTCACTTTAAACAGTGTGATGTTACCTCCCTTGTTTCACTTCAAACAGTGTGATGTTACCTCCCTTGTTCCACTTTAAACAGTGTGATGTTACCTCCCTTGTTCCACTTTAAGCAATGTGATGTTGCCTCCATGATGACTAGACAAGGGGGAGTAATAGTTGGTGAACTGGTTTACTTTAGACAAGAGGACAGGTTCATTCCCCCAGATTCAGTCAGCCTTGACCCTACATTACTATCCATTATGTCATTAACAAACTCAAAATACACATTGGAATTCAACACTTTGCCGTGGGCTAACGTTTCCCCCCTCCTATCTTCCTAATTATTGCTTCCTGTGACCCCTTAGTGCTGGATTTGTTTTCTTTGATGTGAGCATCGTAAAAATGACAAAGGTTTTCTCAGAATGTGGCTGTTTTTAAAAAAAAAAATAATAAATTTAGCAAATTTTCAAAAATTCTTTTTTCCCTTATGATGGGGGAAATCTCTTCAGCTGTCGGCGAGACATCAAATAAAACTTTGTAGAACAGGATAGACAGTGATGAACGCTAAGTGGAAGCTGAGCATACGGCTGGAACGACAGACTGATGGCCGACGTGTAAATAAACTAACACCTCCGGTGGCATCATGCAGTCAAATTTCATGCCATAAATGGAACATAAGCCAGGAAATGATTACTGCACCCTGGTCCTGTATCTCTCCTAGTGTAAGCTCACAGCTGTTCAAAGAAAATAATATTTTTGGTAAATTTTTACGACGGTATCATAAAAAGATGATTCGTGGATGTGACGCAGTCTAGGGTTAAAATGGGTGGGTTTTTCTCAGACTGAAGGCAGTACATGGGACATAACTCTGGATGTCAGGTCTTTATTTACACCGTTAAAATGACTAAATTTATTCTGAGGAAAAAAAGTTGACATAGTTCTGACCACATTCTAAAATATATTGAGTGTAAAATATATATATATGTGTGTGTGAGATATGTATATTTGACACTGGCATCATGTACCTTACACACCAGACTTTTCATTGACACATTTGTAAGTGATGGCATCAGTGTCATGCCAGGACACCCTGCTTTTCCAGCTACCATTTCTGGTACCCATTTTCAAAGGCTGGGTGAGCTCGAGAGTCGTTTTGATCATGGAAATAATGGCCACAGCTGAGAGTGGGGCCGCAACCATTCGATTAACAGACACGTGTAGTTGCATCTCAGTTTATGTTTATTTTCTCATTGACGAGTCAGTTGACATTTTTTTTCTCATTGATGAGTCAGTAATTTATTTTCTCATTGATGAGTCAGTTTTTTATTTTCTCACTGGCGAGTCAGTTGATATTTATTTTCTCATTGATGAGTCAGTTATTTATTTTCTCATTGGCGAGTCAGTTGATATTTATTTTCTCATTGATGAGTCAGTTATTTATTTTCTCATTGATGAGTCAGTTATTTATTTTCTCATTGGCGAGTCAGTTGATATTTATTTTCCCATTGATGAGTCAGTTATTTATTTTCTCATTGATGAGTCAGTTATTTATTTTCTCATTGATGAGTCAGTTATTTATTTTCTCATTGGCGAGTCAGTTGATATTTATTTTCTCATTGATGAGTCAGTTATTTATTTTCTCATTGGCGAGTCAGTTGATATTTATTTTCTCATTGATGAGTCAGATGATATTTATTTTCTCATTGACGAGTCAGTTGATATTTATACTCTCATTGATGAGTCAGTTATTTATTTTCTCATTGACGAGTCAGTTGATATTTATTTTCTCATTGATGAGTCAGTTGATATTTATTTTCTCATTGATGAGTCAGTTGATATTTATTTTCTCATTGACGAGTCAGTTGATATTTATTTTCTCATTGATGAGTCAGTTATTTATTTTCTCATTGACGAGTCAGTTATTTATTTTCTCATTGATGAGTCAGTTGATATTTATTTTCTCATTGACGAGTCAGTTATTTATTTTCTCATTGATGAGTCAGTTATTTATTTTCTCATTGGCGAGTCAGTTGATATTTATTTTCTCATTGATGAGTCAGTTATTTATTTTCTCATTGACGTGTCAGTTATTTATTTTCTCATTGACGAGTCAGTTATTTATTTTCTCATTGACGAGTCAGTTATTTATTTTCTCATTGATGAGTCAGTTATTTATTTTCTCATTGACGAGTCAGTTATTTATTTTCTCATTGATGAGTCAGTTAATTATTTTCTCATTGGCGAGTCAGTTATTTATTTTCTCATTGACGAGTCAGTTATTTATTTTCTCATTGACGAGTCAGTTGATATTTATTTTCTCATTGACGAGTCAGTTATTTATTTTCTCATTGATGAGTCAGTTATTTATTTTCTCATTGGCGAGTCAGTTGATATTTATTTTCTCATTGATGAGTCAGTTATTTATTTTCTCATTGACGTGTCAGTTATTTATTTTCTCATTGACGAGTCAGTTATTTATTTTCTCATTGACGAGTCAGTTATTTATTTTCTCATTGATGAGTCAGTTATTTATTTTCTCATTGACGAGTCAGTTATTTATTTTCTCATTGATGAGTCAGTTAATTATTTTCTCATTGGCGAGTCAGTTATTTATTTTCTCATTGACGAGTCAGTTATTTATTTTCTCATTGACGAGTCAGTTGATATTTATTTTCTCATTGATGAGTCAGATATTTATTTTCTCATTGACGAGTCAGTTATTTATTTTCTCATTGGCGAGTCAGTTGATATTTATTTTCTCATTGGCGAGTCAGTTGATATTTATTTTCTCATTGATGAAACAGTTATTTATTTTCTCATTGATGAGTCAGTTGATATTTATTTTCTCATTGATGAGTCAGTTATTTATTTTCTCATTGATGAGTCAGTTGATATTTGTCATTGACTAACAATGAGCAGCTTTTCTTGCTGTAGACACATTTGTCTCTGTCTTGTTCTTTACTTGCTGTAGACATATTTGTCTCTGTCTGGTTCCAGGACTACACTGCCTTGTACCAAACAGACTATGATGTCATCAAACAGAACTTGGACCAAAGTTCAAGGTAAATCACATGCATTTACAACAACATGAAATATGTTGGATAGTCTGTTTCTCTTAGATCAAAGACAGCACCCTAAAGTTCAAGGTTAGTGCAGGCATGTACAACAACATGAAATATGTTGGATAGTCTGTTTCTCTTAGATCAAAGACAGCACCCTAATAGTGCAGGCATGTACAACAACATGAAATATGTTGGATAGTCTGTTTCTCTTAGATCAAAGACAGCACCCTAATAGTGCAGGCATGTACAACAACATGAAATATGTTGGATAGTCTGTTTCTCTTAGATCAAAGACAGCACCCTAAAGTTCAAGGTTAGTGCAGGCATGTACAACAACATGAAATATGTTGGATAGTCTGTTTCTCTTAGATCAAAGACAGCACCCTAATAGTGCAGGCATGTACAACAACATGAAATATGTTGGATAGTCTGTTTCTCTTAGATCAAAGACAGCACCCTAAAGTTCAAGGTTAGTGTAGGCATGTACAACAACATAGCATCATCAAGATGTTGTCTTGCTCCATCAACCTATTTGGAATCTCTTTGCTGTTCTATTGAAAATAAAGGCTTGTTTTATGTCTGCTAACAGCCAAAAAGGAAAAACGACAATTTTCTTGAAAATTTGTGATTTTGTTGTTGCATAAATGATATACCTCTGAGAGCAATGAGAACAAACACTCACCAGAAGTAGTAATTCTAGTAGAGGTTTGTCTCCTAGTTTTATTTGGTTAAGACCTCTACTAGACGTACAGTCTTACATATATCTGGGCAGTAATATAGATAAAGGCCCTTTTTTGGAATCCCCAGGGGAAAAGACAAAGAGGAAGGCCAAGGAATTCTTGGAGAAGACAGATAGAAGCAGAGATGAAGATGATGTGGTAGACATGGAATGATCTTAAAAGAATGGCAAAAAACAGAACGACTTGGAAAGTGTTTGTTGAAGACCTATGCTCCACTGGGAGCTAAAAAGGTAGAAGAAGAAGAAGAATATAGATAAAGAGGGAGGAATAGAAAATGATACCAAAATAAGGATATCAAAAGCAAGAGGAGCTTTCATTGGACTGGGAAACATATGGAAATCCTAAGAAATTAGGTTAAATACCAAAATAAAAATTTTCAACTCAAATATTAAGTCGGTCCTATTATATGGCTGTGAAACATGGAGAATAACAAAATTGACAATCACGAAGGTACAGACTTTCATTAATGGATGCTTACGCAGAATAAAGGGATGGAAATGGCAGGACAAAGTCACTAACGTAGAATTATGGAAATGTACCAGTTAAATACCAGTGGATAAAGAGATACAGCGAAGACGATGGCGATGGATAGGACACACTACGGAAGCCAACTGAGAGTATTACACAACAGGCCCTTTTTTGGAATCCCCAGGGGAAAAGACAAAGAGGAAGACCAAGGAATTCTTAGAGAAGACAGATCGAGGCAGAGATGAAGATGATGGGGAAGACATGGAATGATCTTAAAAGAATGGCAAAAAAATAGAATGACTTGGAAAGTGTTTGTTGAAAATCTATGCTCCACTTGGAGCTAAATGTGTTTGTTGAAGACCTATGCTCCACAGGGAGCTAAAGGTGTTTGTTGAAGACCTATGCTCCACAGGGAGCTAAAGGTGTTTGTTGAAGACCTATGCTCCACAGGGAGCTAAAGGTGTTTGTTGAAGACCTATGCTCCACTGGGAGCTAAAGGTGTTTGCTGAAGACCTATGCTCCACTGGGAGCTAAAAAGGTAGAAGAGAGAAGAGATTGTTGTTATTGTCATCTTATTGTTGTTATTGTCATCTTATTGTTGTTATTGCCATCTTATTGTTGTTATTACCATCTTATTGTTGTTATTGTCATCTTATTGTTGTTATTGCCATCTTATTGTTGTTATTGTCATCTTATTGTTGTTATTGTCATCTTATTGTTGTTATTGCCATCTTATTATTGTTATTGCCATCTTATTGTTGTTATTGCCATCTTATTGTTGTTATTGCCATCTTATTATTGCCATCTTATTGTTGTTATTGTCATCTTATTGTTGTTATTGCCATCTTGTTGTTGTTATTGCCATCTTGTTGCTGTGATTGAGATGTTATTGCTGTGATGGAGATGTTATTGCTGTGATGGAGATCTTATTGCTGTGATGGAGATCTTATTGCTGTGATGGAGATGTTATTGCTGTGATGGAGATGTTATTGCTGTGATGGAGATAGTTGTCCAGTCATGTCACTTGTCTTATATCGAGGTCACAGAGAAGGACAACACAGAGCTGTAAGAACAGCAAGATACTTCTGCTACATCAGACAGTCTTGTCCAGCATGTTATCAGGCTTGTTATAAAGCTCATGTGTTTTCTCTGGTATCACCTGCCTCAACTCCACACACACACAGTGTGAGAGGCTTGAGGAACCACACAAATCTGAAGTTTGTGGTCATGCTATTTTAGTACAGCAGTTAATATTTATGGATAGACATGTTCCAGGATTGATAGAGTTGCCACTTTCTGATGTTTCATTGTCTGTCGTTACAGTCTCAACTATCAGTTCATTGTCTGTCATTACAATGTCAGCTATCAATTCATTGTCTGTCACAACTGTCATTACAATCTCAGCTATCAATTCATTGTCTCTCACAACTGTCATTACAATCTCAGTTATCAATTCATTGTCTGCCACAACTATCATTACAATCTCAGCTATCAATTCATTGTCTGTCACAACTGTCATTACAATCTCAGCTATCAATTCATTGTCTGCCACAACTATCATTACAATCTCAGTTATCAATTCATTGTCTGTCACAACTGTCATTACAATCTCAGTTATCAATTCATTGTCTCTCACAACTGTCATTACAATCTCAGTTATCAATTCATTGTCTGCCACAACTGTCATTACAATCTCAGCTATCAATTCATTGTCTGTCACAACTGTCATTACAATCTCAGCTATCAATTCATTGTCTGCCACAACTGTCATTACAATCTCAGTTATCAATTCATTGTCTGTCACAACTGTCATTACAATCTCAGTTATCAATTCATTGTCTGCCACAACTGTCATTACAATCTCAGCTATCAATTCATTGTCTATCACAACTGTCATTACAATCTCAGCTATCAATTCATTGTCTATCACAACTGTCATTACAATCTCAGCTATCAATTCATTGTCTATCACAACTGTCATTACAATCTCAGCTATCAATTCATTGTCTATCACAACTGTCATTACAATCTCAGTTATCAATTCATATCTGCAACTTGGATACATCAAATATTTCTTAAATCAACAGGACATCTAAAATGTCACTGATAAACTGCTTTCTTGCTCATTATAAATTATTTGTCCACAGCCACAGCAGTATACGGTGTAGCTGGGTCTCTCAGAGAGTGAGGGAGTTAGCAAGGCCAGACAGTAACCAAAAGGTACAATTCTCCCCTCTCTCTCTCCTCTCTCTCCCTCCCCTTTTTACGGTGTAGCTGGATCTCTCAGAGAGTGAGGGAGTTAGCAAGGCCAGACAGTAATCAAAAGGTACAATTCTCCTCTCTCTCTCTCTCCCCCTCCCCCTCTTTAAAACAAATACCAAGTCTTCAAGCGGCACAATTTGAGCTGTATACGATTTTAATCCTTAATGAATGTAAACCTTTACTCAACATTCCGGTATGGTGGAGAAAGATGGACACTAAATAATAAGAGAAAAAGTGGGAAGCCCTCAAAGTGTGTGTTTACAGCAGAATGGAAAGAACAGACAAAAACAGCTTCATGTGAAAGTGAAGAGAGAGAACTATTGGAACAAGACAAAGAATATTGTTTGGAGACACAAGAATCTCTTGAAGGACATCCTCAATGGGGAAATACTAGGTAAATGAGGCAGTGGCAGACAAATGGACTGACAACATCAAGGAATGATCAGGTGTGCCTTTGACAGCATGTACCATCAAGACAAAATGAAGAACTCGGCCTTAATAGCAAAAAGACAGAGGTAATGGTAACAACAAAGAAAAAGACATCACCTCAGTGCAAAAAAAAAGACAAGTGGAACAATATTAAAACAGGTAAATGAATTTAAATATTTGGGAACTTTGTTAACCTCAGATGGTAGATGTACAAAAGAGGTGAGATGCAGAATGGCTCAGGTAAAAGCAGCTTTCCAAACAATGAGGAAGATACTATGCAATCCATTTTTGACAATAGAAACAATAAAAATAGTTCTCAAATGTTATGTAGAACCAGTCTTAACATATGGATGTGAATCATTGACAATAGGACAACAAATAAGAAAATCACTAGAGCCTGTAGAAATGTGGTTTTACAGAGGAATGTTGAGAGTACCATGGACAGCTAAGAAGAGTAATGAAGATGTTCTGAGAGAGGTCAAAGCAAAAAGAGAGCTAATTTCCAATATTAGGAAGAAACAATCATCATTTTTTGGCCATGTAATGAGAAGAGAACAGCTGGAATATATTGTAACAACTGGAAAAATTGAGGGCCGAAGAGATAGAGGGAAACAAAGAGAAAAGATACCAGACAGCTTAAGAGAATGGCTTGGCAGAAGGTCAACAACAGAAATGATAAAGAACTGTCGAGATCAGAAGTTGTGGAGAGACATGATCACCTACGCCAGTAGGCCCGGTACTTGATGATGATGATGACCATCAAGACAAGAGATCCATGGTCGCCAACTACTGCTGTAAAGATGGAGCAAGAGAACGATAACTCATTTGTAGAATTTGATAAAACTATATAGAATCTATTGACCTTTCGAGCTGTAGCCGGCCCATAGGGCGTAGACCAAGATACACCTTCTCCTATCTGAATTTTTGTTCTAGCAGTTTTCTTTTAAAGATATATAGAATATCAACTTGTATATAATTTGTATCTTATAGCCGCGCTATCCAGTGCACCGCCTGCTTGCCAAAAACGTACTTTCCTGTCGCAAAATTGTTCCCAACTTGCAGCAAACATGTGTCAGATATCAAACTAGGTCAAGACGCAATGTTGTCATGGTTTAGTTTTCATCTCATTACGAGACCGTAGTAAACATTACTGCATGAGAACACACATTCTTCCAAATTTGACAGTTTGCCATAACAACAACACACACATGAGCATCTCTGGAAGTGGGCATCTGTGGGGAAAAAAGCATCTCTGGAAGTGGGCATCTGTGGGAATGAGCATCTATGGGAATGATCATCTATGGGAATGAGCATCTCTGGGAATGAGCATCTATGGAAGTGGGCATCTATGGGAATGAGCATCTATGGGAATGAGCATCTCTGGAAGTGGGCATCTATGGGAATGAGCATCTCTGGAAGTTTGCATCTATGGGAATAAGCATCTCTGGAAGTGGGCATCTATGGGAATGAGCATCTATGGGAATGAGCATCTCTGGAATTGGGCATCTATGGGAATGAGCATCTCTGGAAGTGGGCATCTATGGGAATGAGCATCTCTGGAAGTGGGCATCTATGGGAATGAGCATCTCTGGAAGTGGGCATCTATGGGAATGGGCATCTCTGGAAGTGGGCATCTATGGGAATGAGCATCTCTGGAAGTGGGCATCTATGGGAATGAGCGTCTCTGGAAGTGGGCATCTATGGGAATGAGCGTCTCTGGAAGTGGGAATCTATGGGGATAAGCATCTCTGGAAGTGGGCATCTATGGGAATGAGCGTCTCTGGAAGTGGGCATCTATGGGAATAAGCATCTCTGGAAGTGGGCATCTATGGGAATGAGCGTCTCAGGAAGTGGGCATTTATGGGAATAAGCATCTCTGGAAGTGGGCATCTATGGGAATGAGCGTCTCTGGAAGTGGGCATCTATGGGAATAAGCATCTCTGGAAGTGGGCATCTATGGGAATGAGCGTCTCAGGAAGTGGGCATTTATGGGAATAAGCATCTCTGGAAGTGGGCATCTATGGGAATAAGCATCTCTGGAAATGGGAATAAGCATCTCTGGAAGTGGGCATCTATGGGAATAAGCATCCCTGGAAGTGGGAATCTATGGGAATAAGCATCTCTGGAAGTGGGCATCTATGGGAATAAGCATCTCTGGAAGTGGTCATCTGTGGGAATGAGCATCTCTGAAAGTGGTCATCTGTGGGAATGAGCATCTCTGGAAGTGGTCATCTGTGTGCTGTCTTGTGGCTTTCTGCAAGCTACATTTTCATCTTTTGGCCCAATGCGTCCGTCTCTAGTATGGTAGTTCTGATTTGACTTCCTTCTAGATCTCTAATCATGTCTGATGTGACTTGCTTCTAGATCTCTAATTATTTCTGAGTTCTGATTCTAGATCTCTAATTATTTCTGAGTTCTGATTTGACTTCCTTCTAGATCTCTAATTATTTCTGAGTTCTGATTCTAGATCTCTAATTATTTCTGAGTTCTGATTTGACTTCCTTCTAGATCTCTAATTATTTCTGAGTTCTGATTTGACTTCCTTCTAGATCTCTAATTATTTCTGAGTTCTGATTTGACTTCCTTCTAGATCTCTAATTATTTCTGAGTTCTGATTTGACTTCCTTCTAGATCTCTAATTATTTCTGAGTTCTGATTTGACTTCCTTCTAGATCTCTAATTATTTCTGAGTTCTGATTTGACTTCCTTCTAGATCTCTAATTATTTCTGAGTTCTGATTCTAGATCTCTAATTATTTCTGAGTTCTGATTTGACTTCCTTCTAGATCTCTAATTATTTCTGAATTCTGATTTGACTTCCTTCTAGATCTCTAATTATTTCTGAGTTCTGATTTGACTTCCTTCTAGATCTCTAATTATTTCTGAGTTCTGATTCTAGATCTCTAATTATTTCTGAGTTCTGATTTGACTTCCTTCTAGATCTCTAATTATTTCTGAGTTCTGATTTGACTTCCTTCTAGATCTCTAATTATTTCTGAGTTCTGATTCTAGATCTCTAATTATTTCTGAGTTCTGATTCTAGATCTCTAATTATTTCTGAGTTCTGATTTGACTTCCTTCTAGATCTCTAATTATTTCTGAGTTCTGATTTGACTTCCTTCTAGATCTCTAATTATTTCTGAATTCTGATTTGACTTCCTTCTAGATCTCTAATAATTTCTGATTTGACTTCCTTCTAGATCTCTAATAATTTCTGATTTGACTTGCAGCATTCAGGCTCATATCAAACTATAGAAGGTATGCAACTCTTCTGTATCCTTATTATGGTTTCTATTTCATTTCAGCCTAACACACCATCCACAGCCCCACCTCCTGCCAGCAACACATCATCATCATCATGTGCATCTAAAACCACAAAGAAAGCTGAGCCCAAAGGCAGCATTGCCAGCATGTTTGCTGCGGGTGGTCAGAAGAGAGGGTCAGGTGTGGCTGCAGCAACAACGGCCAGTGATCAGAAAACTGTTAGCAATGACAGCAGTACAAAGGTAAATGAAACTTGTCTTTAGCTCAGTTAACACTTCTTCTTCATTGGACACCCAGAGATCTCCTCCGTAACAAAATCTCAGAAGATGGTTCTATCTCAGGTACACAGCTCCATAGTACAGGTGCTCCATAGTACAGGTGCTCCATAGTACAGGTGCTCCATGGTACAGGTGCTCCACGGTACAGGTGCTCCACGGTACAGGTGCTCCACGGTACAGGTGCTCCACAGTACAGGTGATGGTTTAGCAAAAGGAAAGGTGGGGGGTCTTGCACTTGGTTTTGGTTCCTGAACAATTTTGCCAGAGCAGTAGTGGCCATCTTTCAACGGTTAGTGCATGCATCTTCAGCAACCAACTGTTGCTGAGCAGACCAGCTTGGGACAATAGCAAGAAGATAAAGACTTCTTAAATGTTACGTAGAACCAGTCTTACCATATGGATGCAAATCATGGACAATATGACAACAGACAAGAAAATCACTGGAGTCTGTAGAAATGTGGTTTTACAGAAGAATGTTGAGAATACCATGGACAGCTAAGAAGATAACTGAAGATGTTCTGAGAGAGGTCAAAGCAAAAAGAGAGCTAATTTCCAATATTAGGAAGAAACAATCATCATTTTTTGGCCATGTAATGAGAAGAGAACAACTGGAATATATTGTAACAACTGGGAAAATTGAGGGACGAAGAGATAGAGGGAAGCAAAGAGAAAAAATAACAGACAGCTTAAGAGAATGGCTTGGCAGAAGGTCAAGAACAGAAATGATAAATAACTGTTGAGATCGAAAGTTGTGGAGGGACATGATCACCTATGCTAGCAGGCCCGGTACTTGATGATGATGATAGCAATAAGGTAAATGACTCTTCTTTCTTGTGTGATGATATTAGCAATAAGGTAAATGACACTTCTTTCTAGTGCGATGATATTAGCAATAAGGTAAATGACACTTCTTTCTAGTGCGATGATATTAGCAATAAGGTAAATGACACTTCTTTCTAGTGCGATGATATTAGCAATAAGGTAAATGACACTTCTTTCTAGTGCGATGATATTAGCAATAAGGTAAATGACACTTCTTTCTAGTGCGATGATATTAGCAATAAGGTAAATGATACTTCTTCTTTGTGTGATGTTAGCAATAAGGTAAGTGACACTTCTTTCTAGTGCGATGATATTAGCAATAAGGTAAATGATACTTCTTCTTTGTGTGATGTTAGCAATAAGGTAAATGACACTTCTTTCTAGTGCGATGATATTAGCAATAAGGTAAATGATACTTCTTCTTTGTGTGATGTTAGCAATAAGGTAAATGACACTTCTTTCTAGTGTGATGATATTAGCAATAAGGTAAATGACACTTCTTTCGTGTGCGATGATAATAGCAATAAGGTAAATGACACTTCTTTCTTGTGCGATGATAATATCAATAAGGTAAATGACACTTCTTTCTTGTGCGATGGTATTAGCAATAAGGTAAATGACACTTCTTTCTTGTGAGATGATAATAGTCTATCTATTTTTCTATAATTTTTTTTTTTCAACTTGTATCTTTATTCAGACAAAACCAGCGATGAAGAAAGGAGTTTTGTCATTCTTTAACTCAAATGGAGTCAACAAAAAAACATCAGCTGAAGGCAGTCCCAAAGTTGCCGTGAGAGTTGAACAGAGGTAAGTTGTGTCCCCTGGTGTCTTATCTTTTCTCATACCAGAAATGTAAATAAACAAAACACAAACAAATCATTTGACAGAACTAGTGATGTTCCAGTTTTACAGAACTAGTGATGTACCAGTTTTACAGTGTAATAAACACAAGGAAAGCTATATCTATTTTACAGAACTAGTGATGTACCAGTTTTACAGTGTAATAAACAAGGAAAGCTATATCTATTTGACAGAACTAGTGATGTACCAGTTTTACAGTGTAATAAACAAAGGAAAGCTATATCTATTTGACAGAACTAGTGATGTACCAGTTTTACAGTGTAATAGACACAAGGAAAGCTATATCTATTTTACAGAACTAGTGATGTACCAGTTTTACAGTGTAAAAGACACAAGGAAAGCTATATCTATTTTACAGAACTAGTGATGTACCAGTTTTACAGTGTAATAGACAAAGGAAAGCTATATCTATTTTACAGAACTAGTGATGTACCAGTTTTACAGTGTAATAGACACAAGGAAAGCTATATCTATTTTATATGATTGACTTTGTAGCCAATGGTCTCTAACCACACAAACAGTAGGCCACCCAGAACACCCGTGTCAGAGATCAGAAATACAAAAATGTAAATTCTGGAAGAAAAGTTCCTGAGTTCTCGTCAAAGAAGATCCCAGAAGAGTCTTCGTAAATGGATGACAGCATATAAGGGAACGATGGACAGAATACATTAAAGATCTTTATAATGATGAACGAACAGAAGAAAATAATAAGGATAATTGAGAAGGGCTAGAAATACTCAAAGATGTGGAAGACGCCTTGCGCAATATGAAAGCTGGAAAAGCTCCTGGACCAGATAATATAACTAAAGAAGAGATTGAAGCCGTGGATGATTTCAGAACAGATCTTGTAATGGATGATGATCCTTGTTTTTCCCAGCTAGATGTTTTGACCTCTGACTGTTTTTTTTGTTTACCTTCTTTGCTTCTTGTTTAACCTTTTTGTTCTTGCAGGATGGGAAAGCCATTAATTGTGGGATCATTAATGACCTGTATAGAGAAGGGAGATTCCGTTTCCGGTTGTTTCCAACATGGAGGAATTATTTTTCTCCGGCTTGGTATAGAACCGTTGATCAGAGGTTTAACAAGCCGCTATCGTAAAAACGATGTTGTTAATGAAACGTAGACCTGATAGAGGAAGGACTGAGCGAATGTTTCCCAATAGAAACTGGGGTTAAACAAGGATGTATTTTATCGCCCTTGTTATTTGGAATTGTTATGGACTTCATAATGAAGAAATGCTGCACTGGTAATAAAGGCATCGAATGGATACAAGGAGACCATTTGGAGGACCTCGACTTTGCTGATGACATAGTTCTCATCAGCAATCAGATAAAAACGATGCAGGAAAACACAAATGAACTATCATCAATAGCCAGCAAAATTGGGCTTGAGGTCAATCATGAAAAGACTAAAGTCATGAAAAGTTTAATTCCAACAAGTGACAAAATATACATGGAAAACAAACCAGTAGAAGAGATCGATCACTTCATCTATCTTGGAAGTCACATTGATCGAGAAGGGGATACGAGCAAAGAAATTAGGATCAGACTGGCTAAAGCAGCAATGTCTTTCAGAAGCCTTGAAAAGTTGTGGAAATCAAAACTCATTAGCACAAACACAAAACTTAGGCTATTCAAATCAAATGTACTATCAACCCTTACATATGCGTGTGAAAGCTGGAAAACAACAAGAGATATAGAAACAAAGTTGAACGCATTCGAAAATAAATGTCTAAGGAAAATACTTGGTATAGAATGGAACGAATTCAAAACAAACGAGGAAATTAGAGAAATCGCCAATCAACCACTAATATCTTCAGTAATAAAGAAAAGACGATGGTCATACGTTGGACATGTGATGAGAAGAGATAATAATCGAATAGCAAAGCAAGCCCTCATATGGGAAACAACAGGTAAAAGAAAAAGAGGAAGACCCAGGGAGACACTGAGAAGAACATTGATGAGAGAGGCAAGAGCAGCAGGAATCGGCTCCCTCAATGAGATAGAACTGCTTGCACAGAACAGAGACAGATGGCGAGATTTGATAAAATATCTTTAAAAGAAAACTGCTAGAACAAAAATTCATATAGGAGAAGGTGTATCTTGGTCTACGCCCTATGGGCCGGTTACGGCTCGAAAGGTCAATAGATAGATAGATAGATAGATAGAGAAGGGAGATGTGTTGAATATTGGGGCACTTAAAGATGCAATGATTGTTGAGTCACATTTTCTTTTGTTTTCATCAGAGAAACTGTCAAGACAAAGAAAACAGAGGACTCAGGTAACATCTTGTTTGTTTGTTCATTTTTTTAAGTTTGTTTTGAGGTGTTGATTAATGAGAAAAGGTAGTCAGACTCGTTGTCAGATTAGACCTTGGAAGTAACAAATCATTGATAACAAAGTAAGCCAAGATTCTCTTAGTGACCCTGTCAGCTATTTCTTTGTCATAGATCTTTAGAATAACAAATCAGTGATAACAAAGTAAGCCAAGATTCTCTTAGTGACCCTGTCAGCTATTTCTTTGTCATAGATCTTTAGAATAACAAATCAGTGATAACAAGTCAAGATTCTCTTAGTGACCCTGTCAGCTATTTCTTTGTCATAGATCTTTAGAATAACAAATCAGTGATAACAAGTCAAGATTCTCTTAGTGACCCTGTCAGCTATTTCTTTGTCATAGATCTTTAGAATAACAAATCAGTGATAACAAGCCAAGATTCTCTTAGTGACCCTGTCAGCTATTTCTTTTTTATTAGATCTTTAGAATAACAAATCAGTGATAACAAGTCAAGATTCTCTTAGTGACCCTGTCAGCTATTTCTTTGTCATAGATCTTTAGAATAACAAATCAGTGATAACAAGTCAAGATTCTCTTAGTGACCTTGTCAGCTATTTCTTTGTCATAGATCTTTAGAATAACAAATCAGTGATAACAAGCCAAGATTCTCTTAGTGACCTTGTCAGCTATTTCTTTGTCATAGATCTTTAGAATAACAAATCAGTGATAACAAGCCAAGATTCTCTTAGTGACCTTGTCAGCTATTTCTTTGTCATAGATCTTTAGAATAACAAATCAGTGATAACAAGTCAAGATTCTCTTAGTGACCTTGTCAGCTATTTCTTTGTCATAGATCTTTAGAATAACAAATCAGTGATAACAAGCCAAGATTCTCTTAGTGACCCTGTCAGCTATTTCTTTTTTATTAGATCTTTAGAATAACAAATCAGTGATAACAAGCCAAGATTCTCTTAGTGAGAATTCCCTAGCGCGTCTCGCCTTATTATCCCGAATAGTGGTCTTGGGAAACCATCTTTCTATATGCTCCCCAAAATTCACAAAATCGACTATCCAGGACGCCCCATCGTGTCTGCGTGTGCATGCCCGACTGAACACATATCTGACTATCTAGACAGTGTCTTCCAGCCCATGGTTGCCAGTCTTCCTTCATATGTCAAGGACACTAACCATGCACTTAATATCTTCTCTTCTATCTCTCTCTCCCATGGTCGCTCATACCGACTTTTTACCCTTGATGTTTGCTCCCTCTACACCTCTATTCCTCACTCCGACGGCCTCTTAGCTCTACGTTTCTTTCTTGACCAGAGACAACACCCCTCTGTGGATACTGCCACTCTTCTCCGCCTTACTGAGCTTGTACTCAACCTCAATACCTTTGAGTTCAATGGTGACTTCTATGATCAGGTTAGTGGAGTAGCCATGGGCACCAAGATGGGCCCTAGCTATGCTTGCCTGTTTATGGGCTACCTTGAGTACCAATTTCTCAATTCATATCAAGGTCCCCTTCCCATCATATACCTTCGGTACATTGATGACTGCTTCGGACTTACCGATCTACCTGAGGATGACCTCTCCAGGTTTATCGACCACATTAGTGGCTATCACAAAGCTATCAAGTTCACATCTTGTACATCCACTTCCTCTGTCACCTTCCTAGATCTTATCGTTTCTTTGGGTACTTCTGGCCTCCATACTTCGATTTTCTATAAACCCACAGACGCCCATTGCTATCTTCTCTACACTTCATCCCATTCACCTTCTTGTCGTGATTCTATTCCGTTCTCTCAGTTATTGCGTCTCCGTCGCATCTGCCAGGATGACCAAGATTTCCTCGTACAGGCTCACCTCATGTTAGGTTTCTTCAGCCGCCGGCTTTATCCAGACTCGATCCTCCAGTCTGCCCTCCAGCGGGTCCTCCTTATCTCCCGTCCCGAGGCACTCACCCCTTCCAACCGCCCCCCTTCTGAGAGAACTATACTCACCCTCACATATCATCCCCACAACTTAGCTGCTGTGAGGATACTCAACCGCTACCGTTCCATTCTCCTCTCTGATCCCACTACCCGTCTACTTTTTAGTGATCCCCCGATGATCGCCTTTAAGCGCGACAGGAATTTGAGAGATATTCTGGTTAGGAGCCATCTCCCTTGCTCCCACCCTCAACACTTCGGTACGGCCCCTTGTGGTCGAAACTGTATTACCTGTGCCTATGTGCTCCCTGCTGACTCGGTTTTGTTCCCTAATGGACGGTTCGAGATCAAGCATAGCTTCACATGTGTGTCCCGCAACATCATTTATGCCATCATATGCCAACGATGCCATATGACCTATATTGGTGAGTCTGGAAGAAGATTAGCGGAAAGATTTTGTGAACATCTACGTGATGTCCAACAAAATACTGGTACTCCGGTATCTTCCCACTTCAACTCCCCTGATCACAAGGGCAAAGACGACATCCGTGTCACTGGTATTGTCCTTTGTCACTCTGGCGACCGCAGCCGCTATACTTTGGAAAATCGCCTTATAGTCCAGTATGGTTCGCTGACCCCGAGAGGTATGAATGTATCACACTCATACGCATAGTTTCTTTTTGCTTGCTCCTTCCCTTTTGCATAGCCTTCTCTACTACACATATTTGGGTTCTTTGGTCTACTTACTATGCCATACTTTTTATAGTTCTTCTCCTCTAGTCCCTTATGAGACACTTCGGTTTTCTCCTCTATAAAAAATTTTTTTTCTGTGCTTCTTACCCCTCATTTATTTTTACTGTACCCCACTCTCAGACATCTCACTCTTAGCGTCTTTTTACACCTGTCAGACTACTATTCGATTCTTTCTCCTTTGTGTTTGCACACTGACCCTTGTGTTTACTCCTCTGGTTCTGTTTACATTTACGCACTTTTTCGCACGATTTTCGACGTTCACGACAGCCGCACTTGGTTACGATTTTATTTTGGATTTGACAGGATAGTTTTACTTTTTGTTGTTGTTTTCTTTAACACATTTCGATTGTTTTTGTTTTGGTTGTTTCGTTATTAATTTGTGTGTGTGTGTTTTTATTGTTTGTTCCTGATGAAGGCCTATTGAGCCGAAACGTTGTTTAGTCTGTGCCGTCCACTTGTCACGTAAAGCTTCTTACATACCTTTTTTTATTTTTTAATTTTTCCTCATTCTCTTAGTGACCCTGTCAGCTATTTCTTTGTCATAGATCTTTAGAATAACAAATCAGTGATAACAAGCCAAGATTCTCTTAGTGACCTTGTCAGCTATTTCTTTGTCATAGACCTTTAGAATAACAAATCAGTGATAACAAAGTAAGCCAAGATTCTCTTAGTGACCCTGTCAGCTATTTCTTTGTCATAGATCTTTAGAATAACAAATCAGTGATAACAAAGTAAGCCAAGATTCTCTTAGTGACCCTGTCAGCTATTTCTTTGTCATAGATCTTTAGAATAACAAATCAGTGATAAAAAGTAAGCCAAGATTCTCTTAGTGACCCTGTCAGCTATTTCTTTGTCATAGATCTTTAGAATAACAAATCAGTGATAACAAGCCAAGATTCTCTTAGTGACCCTGTCAGCTATTTCTTTTTTATTAGATCTTTAGAATAACAAATCAGTGATAACAAGCCAAGATTCTCTTAGTGACCCTGTCAGCTATTTCTTTGTCATAGATCTTTAGAATAACAAATCAGTGATAACAAGTCAAGATTCTCTTAGTGACCCTGTCAGCTATTTCTTTGTCATAGATCTTTAGAATAACAAATCAGTGATAACAAGCCAAGATTCTCTTAGTGACCCTGTCAGCTATTTCTTTGTCATAGATCTTTAGAATAACAAATCAGTGATAACAAGTCAAGATTCTCTTAGTGACCTTGTCAGCTATTTCTTTGTCATAGATCTTTAGAATAACAAATCAGTGATAACAAGCCAAGATTCTCTTAGTGAGTACAAATAATAATACATAAATATTATTATATGGGGAACTTCCGAGGCGATAATAGGGAATAATAGAACAAAGAAGTATGTGTTAGCACTCGGAAAAATTGACAGACAAACAACAATAGAAAAAAACGAAGAACAATATATAGTCCGAAGTGGGATCGAACCCGTACTCAGTGGCACCGCGCCTTGCCACGAGAAGCCGAACGCTTGGCACACTACCACGCAGCCAACTAAAAAATTGGCTATTGCAGTAGTGTCTTACATGATGACGTTCTCAATGACTATAGCATAGGGTAACGATCACAGACCGGAAATAAATTGTATATTTGTACTTTCCTATTAATGCAAGTATCTCCCAGTAGGGCTGAATACGGAAGTTCCCCATATAATAATATTTATGTATTATTATTTGTACCCAGTATATAATCACTGGGAACTACTATTCGTGCTGTTTCGTCCAATAAATGTTTGTCTACAACACAAGTATTCAGCCCTACTGGGAGATACTTGCATTAATAGGAAAGTACAAATATACAATTTATTTCCGGTCTGTGATCGTTACCCTATGCTATAGTCATTGAGAACGTCATCGTGTAAGACACTACTGCAATAGCCAATTTTTTAGTTGGCTGCGTGGTAGTGTGCCAAGCGTTCGGCTTCTCGTGGCAAGGCGCGGTGCCACTGAGTACGGGTTCGATCCCACTTCGGACCATATATTGTTCTTCGTTTTTTTCTATTGTTGTTTGTCTGTCAATTTTTCCGAGTGCTAACACATACTTCTTTGTTCTATTATTCTCTTAGTGACCCTGTCAGCTATTTCTTTTTTATTAGATCTTTAGAATAACAAATCAGTGATAACAAGCCAAGATTCTCTTAGTGACCTTGTCAGCTATTTCTTTGTCATAGATCTTTGTTTTTTTTTTTTCTGTTGTTGATTATTTGTAATTTTTTCCGAGTGCTGTAAACATACCTCTTCCTCTTAATTGATTCACTGATTATCGCCTCGGAAGTTTCCCTCTATAATAATATTCATTTATTATTATTTGTCTCCAGTCTAAACCACTGGAAACTACTATTCGTGCTGTTTCGTCCTAAATGTTTGTCTGCAACGCAAGTATTCAGCCCTACCCTATCCGGGAGATACTTGTCTTAACAGGAAAAATATTTCTGAGCTGTGATCGCAGCCTTATGCTATAGTCATGAGAAAACCTGCGCGAAAGACATTGCCAAGGAAGCTAATTTTTTAGTTAGCTGAATGGCAGTGTTCCCTAGCGTGGGCTTTTCATGGCAAAATGCTGTGCCTCTGAGTACGGGTTCGATCCTGCTTTGGTCCATATTTTTTTCTGTTGTTGATTATTTGTCATTTTTTCCGAGTGCTGTAAACATACCTCTTCCTCTGAATTGATTCTGTGATATTTGATGGCAACCCTCTCATGTCTTATAATGCTGGAATCCTACACACAATAGAAAGTTGTGGAGAGACATGATCACCTACACACAATAGAAAGTTGTGGAGAGACATGATCACCTACACACAATAGAAAGTTGTGGAGAGACATGATCACCTACACACAATAGAAAGTTGTAGAGAGACATGATCACTTACACACAATAGAAAGTTGTGGAGAGACATGATCACCTACACAAAACAGAAAGTTGTGGAGAGACATGATCACCTACACAAAACAGAAAGTTGTGGAGAGACATGATCACCTACACACAACAGAAAGTTGTGGAGAGACATGATCACCTACACACAACAGAAAGTTGTAGAGAGACATGATCACCTACACACAATAGAAAGTTGTAGAGAGACATGATCACCTACACACAATAGAAAGTTGTAGAGAGACATGATCACTTACACACAATAGAAAGTTGTAGAGAGACATGATCACCTACACACAATAGAAAGTTGTAGAGAGACATGATCACCTACACACAATAGAAAGTTGTAGAGAGACATGATCACCTACACACAATAGAAAGTTGTAGAGAGACATGATCACCTACACAAAACAGAAAGTTGTGGAGAGACATGATCACCTACACACAACAGAAAGTTGTGGAGAGACATGATCACCTACACACAATAGAAAGTTGTGGAGAGACATGATCACCTACACAAAACAGAAAGTTGTGGAGAGACATGATCACCTACACACAATAGAAAGTTGTGGAGAGACATGATCACCTACACAAAACAGAAAGTTGTGGAGAGACATGATCACCTACACACAATAGAAAGTTGTGGAGAGACATGATCACCTACACAAAACAGAAAGTTGTGGAGAGACATGATCACCTACACACAACAGAAAGTTGTGGAGAGACATGATCACCTACACACAACAGAAAGTTGTAGAGAGACATGATCACCTACACACAACAGAAAGTTGTGGAGAGACATGATCACCTACACACAACAGAAAGTTGTGGAGAGACATGATCACCTACACACAACAGAAAGTTGTGGAGAGACATGATCACCTACACACAATAGAAAGTTGTGGAGAGACATGATCACCTACACACAATAGAAAGTTGTGGAGAGACATGATCACCTACACACAATAGAAAGTTGTGGAGAGACATGATCACCTACACACAACAGAAAGTTGTAGAGAGACATGATCACCTACACACAATAGAAAGTTGTGGAGAGACATGATCACCTACACACAATAGAAAGTTGTAGAGAGACATGATCACCTACACAAAACAGAAAGTTGTGGAGAGACATGATCACCTACACACAACAGAAAGTTGTGGAGAGACATGATCACCTACACAAAACAGAAAGTTGTAGAGAGACATGATCACCTACACACAACAGAAAGTTGTGGAGAGACATGATCACCTACACACAATAGAAAGTTGTGGAGAGACATGATCACCTACACAAAACAGAAAGTTGTGGAGAGACATGATCACCTACACACAATAGAAAGTTGTAGAGAGACATGATCACCTACACAAAACAGAAAGTTGTGGAGAGACATGATCACCTACACACAACAGAAAGTTGTGGAGAGACATGATCACCTACACACAATAGAAAGTTGTAGAGAGACATGATCACCTACACAAAACAGAAAGTTGTGGAGAGACATGATCACCTACACACAACAGAAAGTTGTAGCATCCCTCAACTCTCTGTGGGATGTTGTGTGGAACAAGAGAAGAGAAAGTCAATCCTTGACTTTCTTGTCTTATAATATAAAAATGTCTGATTGTAGACGTCTTATTTTATCTTGTTGATCTTTATCATCTTTCACAGACACTGAGCCAGAAATGAAACGCCGAAGACGGATTAGGACTGACTTGTTTGATAGCAGTGAGGATGAAGATGAAGAAGAAGATGCGGATCTAGAAGAAGGTGAGTGGTTGTAAAGTTTGCTCACATCTGCATCTGTACCTTGATCAACAATCATCAGCATTTTCATCATTTGGCTATTTCAAGTTGTAAGTGTCAACAAATGTTCTCACTCCAGTCACAGATGTCAGGTGGGGGCATCCAAAAAGAAGCTCCATTTTGAACGAAATTTTCACCAAGATTGTAGTCTATGTATAGATCAAGACGAGGGTCAGGAGAGTATCGCTGAAGTCATGGAAACTTTTGCTTCAATTTAGATGAACCAGTTCTCCCATTACAGCTGTTTCTTTACATTATATGTAATCAGTTCTCCCATTACAGCTGTTTCTTTACATTATATGTAATCAGTTCTCCCATTACAGTTGTTTCTTTACATTATATGTAATCAGTTCTCTCATTACAGCTGTTTCTTTACATTATATGTAATCAGTTCTCCCATTACAGTTGTTTCTTTACATTATATGTAATCAGTTCTCCCATTACAGCTGTTTCTTTTAATTTATATGTAATCAGTTCTCCCATTACAGTTGTTTTTTTACATTATATGTAACCAGTTCTCCCATTACAGCTGTTTCTTTGCATTATATGTAACCAGTTCTCCCATTACAGCTGTTTTTTTGCATTATATGTAACCAGTTCTCCCATTACAGCTGTTTCTTTGCATTATATGTAATCAGTTCTCCCATTACAGCTGTCTTGTATGCATTATATGTAATCAGTTCTCCCATTATAGCTGTCTTGTAAATATTATATGTAAGTATTTTGTACAATTGTTATGTCCACAATTACACCCAGATTACACAACGTAACCCAATATGGGTTTTGTCCATGCAGCAGTTTCAATGAGAGGAGAGATCAGCACCGTACAGCCACAATCTCATAATGGCAGCGCCTTCAGCAGCTTTGTTAATATGCATGAGTTGATCACCAGGTGCCATACCAACTGGCGTAGGTGATCATGTCCTTCCACAACCTTCTATCCACAGTACATCATATCAGTTCTGTTGTTGACTGTTTTCCATGCCATGACACCAAGCTATCCAGTATTTTCTCTCTTTGTCGCCTCCAATCTCTTTTTCCTTCTATTTTTCCAGTCGTAACCAAGTATTCCAATTTTCCTCTTCTCATGATGTGCCCGAAAAATATTGATTGTTTCTTCATTGTTTCATGAGTTGATCATCATCATCATCAAGTACCGGGCCTGCTGGCGTAGGTGATCATGTCTCTCCACAACTTTCAATATCGGCTGCTATTTATCATTTCTGTTCTTGACCTTCTGCCAAGCCATTCTCTTAAGCTGTCTGTTATTTTTTCTCTTTGCTTCCCTCTATCTCTTCGTCCCTCAATTTTTCCAGTTGTTACAATATATTCCAGTTGTTCTCTTCTCATTACATGGCCAAAAAACGATGATAGTTTCTTCCTAATATTGGAAATTAGCTCTCTTTTTGCTTTGACCTCTTTCTGAACATCTTCGTTACTCTTCTTAGCTGTCCATGGTACTCTCAACATTCTTCTGTAAAACCAGATTTCTACAAACTCCATTGATTTTCTTGTCTGTTGTCCTATTGTCCATGATTCGCATCCATATGGTAAGACTGGCTCTACGTAACATTTAAGAACCCTTTTTCTTGTTCCTATAGTCAAAAATGGATTGCATTGTATCTTTATCTCCTCTCCATTATCCTTTATTGGTTTACTCTGGTTCTAGCTATTTTAATGACATTATCAACTCATGATGTCATCGTCATTGATAGTGTCATTAGAATAGCTAGGACCAGAGTAAACCAATATGGTTATTTTGATTTCTCATGCATTTGTTCATAGTTGTTCATTTGTTCATAGTTGTTCATTTGTTCATAGTTGTTCATTTGTTCATAGTTGTTCATTTGTTCATAGTTGTTCATTTGTTCATAGTTGTTCATTTGTTCGTAGTTGTTCATTTGTTCATAGTTGTTCATTTGTTCGTAGTTGTTCATTTGTTCGTAGTTGTTCATTTGTTCGTAGTTGTTCATTTGTTCGTAGTTGTTCATTTGTTTGTAGTTGTTCATTTGTTCGTAGTTGTTCATTTGTTCGTAGTTGTTCATTTGTTTGTAGTTGTTCATTTGTTCGTAGTTGTTCATTTGTTCGTAGTTGTTCATTTGTTTGTAGTTGTTCATTTGTTCATAGTTGTTCATTTGTTTGTAGTTGTTCATTTGTTTGTAGTTGTTCATTTGTTCATAGTTGTTCATTTGTTCATAGTTGTTCATTTGTTCATAGTTGTTCATTTGTTCGTAGTTGTTCATTTGTTTGTAGTTGTTCATTTGTTCATAGTTGTTCATTTGTTCGTAGTTGTTCATTTGTTTGTAGTTGTTCATTTGTTCATAGTTGTTCATTTGTTCATAGTTGTTCATTTGTTCGTAGTTGTTCATTTGTTCGTAGTTGTTCATTTGTTCGTAGTTGTTCATTTGTTCGTAGTTGTTCATTTGTTCGTAGTTGTTCATTTGTTCGTAGTTGTTCATTTGTTCGTAGTTGTTCATTTGTTCGTAGTTGTTCATTTGTTTGTAGTTGTTCATTTGTTTGTAGTTGTTCATTTGTTTGTAGTTGTTCATAGTTGTTCATTTGTTCGTAGTTGTTCATTTGTTTGTAGTTGTTCATTTGTTCGTAGTTGTTCATTTGTTCGTAGTTGTTCATTTGTTTGTAGTTGTTCATTTGTTTGTAGTTGTTCATTTGTTCCTAGTTGTTCATTTGTTCATAGTTGTTCATTTGTTTGTAGTTGTTCATTTGTTCGTAGTTGTTCATTTGTTTGTAGTTGTTCATTTGTTCGTAGTTGTTCATTTGTTTGTAGTTGTTCATTTGTTCGTAGTTGTTAATTTGTTTGTAGTTGTTCATTTGTTCATAGTTGTTCATTTGTTCATATTTGTTCATAGTTGTTCATTTGTTCGTAGTTGTTCATTTGTTCATAGTTGTTCATTTGTTCATAGTTGTTCATAGTTGTTCATTTGTTCGTAGTTGTTCATAGTTGTTCATTTGTTTGTAGTTGTTCATTTGTTTGTAGTTGTTCATAGTTGTTCATTTGTTCATAGTTGTTCATTTGTTCGTAGTTGTTCATTTGTTTGTAGTTGTTCATTTGTTCGTAGTTGTTCATTTGTTCGTAGTTGTTCATTTGTTTGTAGTTGTTCATTTGTTTGTAGTTGTTCATTTGTTCCTAGTTGTTCATTTGTTCATAGTTGTTCATTTGTTTGTAGTTGTTCATTTGTTCGTAGTTGTTCATTTGTTTGTAGTTGTTCATTTGTTCGTAGTTGTTCATTTGTTCGTAGTTGTTCATTTGTTTGTTGTTGTTCATTTGTTTGTTGTTCATAGTTGTTCATTTGTTCGTAGTTGTTCATTTGTTCGTAGTTCATTTGTTTGTAGTTGTTCATTTGTTTGTAGTTGTTCATTTGTTCGTAGTTGTTCATTGGTTCGTAGTTGTTCATTTGTTCGTAGTTGTTCATTTGTTCATAGTTGTTCATTTGTTTGTAGTTGTTCTTTTGTTCATAGTTGTTCATTTGTTCGTAGTTGTTCATAGTTGTTCATTTGTTTGTAGTTGTTCATTTGTTTGTAGTTGTTCATAGTTGTTCATTTGTTCATAGTTCATTTGTTCGTAGTTGTTCATTTGTTTGTAGTTGTTCATTTGTTTGTAGTTGTTCATTTGTTCGTAGTTATTCATAGTTGTTCATTTGTTCATAGTTGTTCATTTGTTCGTAGTTGTTCATTTGTTCGTAGTTGTTCATTTGTTTGTTGTTGTTCATTTGTTTGTTGTTCATAGTTGTTCATTTGTTCGTAGTTGTTCATTTGTTCGTAGTTCATTTGTTTGTAGTTGTTCATTTGTTCATAGTTGTTCATTTGTTCGTAGTTGTTCATTTGTTTGTAGTTGT
Organism: Megaustenia siamemsis; assembly: GCA_032433765.1. Taxonomy (NCBI): domain Eukaryota; kingdom Metazoa; phylum Mollusca; class Gastropoda; order Stylommatophora; family Ariophantidae; genus Megaustenia; species Megaustenia siamemsis. The sequence continues at coordinate 172,004 of JAVIAB010000049.1, read as the reverse complement.
TCATTTGTTCATAGTTGTTCATTTGTTCATAGTTGTTCATTTGTTCGTAGTTGTTCATTTGTTCGTAGTTGTTCATTTGTTCGTAGTTGTTCATTTGTTCATAGTTGTTCATTTGTTCGTAGTTGTTCATTTGTTTGTAGTTGTTCATTTGTTCGTAGTTGTTCATTTGTTCATAGTTGTTCATTTGTTCGTAGTTGTTCATTTGTTCGTAGTTGTTCATTTGTTCGTAGTTGTTCATTTGTTTGTAGTTGTTCATTTGTTTGTAGTTGTTCATTTGTTTGTAGTTGTTCATAGTTGTTCATTTGTTCGTAGTTGTTCATTTGTTTGTAGTTGTTCATTTGTTCGTAGTTGTTCATTTGTTCGTAGTTGTTCATTTGTTTGTAGTTGTTCATTTGTTTGTAGTTGTTCATTTGTTCCTAGTTGTTCATTTGTTCATAGTTGTTCATTTGTTCGTAGTTGTTCATTTGTTCGTAGTTGTTCATTTGTTTGTAGTTGTTCATTTGTTCGTAGTTGTTCATTTGTTTGTAGTTGTTCATTTGTTCGTAGTTGTTAATTTGTTTGTAGTTGTTCATTTGTTTATAGTTGTTCATTTGTTCATATTTGTTCATAGTTGTTCATTTGTTCGTAGTTGTTCATTTGTTCATAGTTGTTCATTTGTTCATAGTTGTTCATTTGTTCGTAGTTGTTCATAGTTGTTCATTTGTTTGTAGTTGTTCATTTGTTTGTAGTTGTTCATAGTTGTTCATTTGTTCATAGTTGTTCATTTGTTCGTAGTTGTTCATTTGTTTGTAGTTGTTCATTTGTTCGTAGTTGTTCATTTGTTCGTAGTTGTTCATTTGTTTGTAGTTGTTCATTTGTTTGTAGTTGTTCATTTGTTCCTAGTTGTTCATTTGTTCATAGTTGTTCATTTGTTTGTAGTTGTTCATTTGTTCGTAGTTGTTCATTTGTTTGTAGTTGTTCATTTGTTCGTAGTTGTTCATTTGTTTGTAGTTGTTCATTTGTTCGTAGTTGTTCATTTGTTCATAGTTGTTCATTTGTTCATATTTGTTCATAGTTGTTCATTTGTTCGTAGTTGTTCATTTGTTCATAGTTGTTCATTTGTTTGTAGTTGTTCATTTGTTCATAGTTGTTCATTTGTTCGTAGTTGTTCATAGTTGTTCATTTGTTTGTAGTTGTTCATTTGTTTGTAGTTGTTCATAGTTGTTCATTTGTTCATAGTTCATTTGTTCGTAGTTGTTCATTTGTTTGTAGTTGTTCATTTGTTTGTAGTTGTTCATTTGTTCGTAGTTATTCATAGTTGTTCATTTGTTCATAGTTGTTCATTTGTTCGTAGTTGTTCATTTGTTCGTAGTTGTTCATTTGTTTGTTGTTGTTCATTTGTTTGTTGTTCATAGTTGTTCATAGTTGTTCATTTGTTCGTAGTTGTTCATTTGTTCGTAGTTCATTTGTTTGTAGTTGTTCATTTGTTTGTAGTTGTTCATTTGTTTGTAGTTGTTCATTTGTTCGTAGTTATTCATAGTTGTTCATTTGTTCGTAGTTGTTAATTTGTTCATAGTTGTGCCAGTTTTGAACTTGATCCATGCAGCAGAACGAAGTGGTTTTGAAATAAATGTTGGAGTATGTTTAAATAACATGACACCTTTATCTTATGTCATAGGAGATGTCAGGACTTAGATATTGCTATGAATCCAGTGGGGGAGACATAAAGGATAATGGAGAGGAGATAGTTTAGTTGTATGGGGAGAGACTCATAAATGATAATGTAGAGGAGATAGTTTAGTTGTTTGGGGAGAGACACATAAATGATAATGTAGAGGAGATAGTTTAGTTGTTTGGGGAGAGACATAAAGGATAATGTAGAGGAGATAGTTTAGTTGTATGGGGAGAGACATAAAGGATAATGTAGAGGAGATAGTTTAGTTGTATGGGGAGAGACTCATAAATGATAATGTAGAGGAGATAGCTTAGTTGTTTGGGGAGAGACACATAAATGATAATGTAGAGGAGATAGTTTAGTTGTATGGGGAGAGACATAAAGGATAATGTAGAGGAGATAGTTTAGTTGTATGGGGAGAGACTCATAAATGATAACGTGGAGGAGATAGTTTAGTTGTATGGGGAGAGACACATAAATGATAACGTAGAGGAGATAGTTTAGTTGTAGGGGAGAGACACATAAATGATAACGTAGAGGAGATAGTTTAGTTGTATGGGGAGAGACACATAAATGATAATGGAGAGCAGATAGTTTAGTTGTATGGGGAGAGACACATAAATGATAATGTAGAGGAGATAGTTTAGTTGTATGGGGAGAGACACATAAATGATAATGTAGAGGAGATAGTTTAGTTGTATGGGGAGAGACACATAAATGATAATGTAGAGGAGATAGTTTAGTTGTATGGGGAGAGACACATAAATGATAATGTAGAGGAGATAGTTTAGTTGTATGGGGAGAGACACATAAATGATAATGGAGAGCAGATAGTTTAGTTGTATGGGGAGAGACACATAAATGATAATGTAGAGGAGATAGTTTAGTTGTATGGGGAGAGACACATAAATGATAATGTAGAGGAGATAGTTTAGTTGTATGGGGAGAGACACATAAATGATAATGGAGAGCAGATAGTTTAGTTGTATGGGGAGAGACACATAAATGATAATGTAGAGGAGATAGTTTAGTTGTATGGGGAGAGACACATAAATGATAATGTATAGGAGATAGTTTAGTTGTATGGGGAGATACTCGAAACTCACGATGTGAGGCGGCATTCCTCACCTTCCCAGAGTACTAACCTAGTATCCATTTCTGCCAGCAGCTGGGTTGACCGCAGGGCTATTTTTTTGTCCAACCACGAGTACAACTCACAAGCTGCTTCCAGTGGGAATCAAACATAGGTTGTCTGAACGTCGGTATCCCAGTTAGGTTGTCTGAACGTCGGTATCCCAGTTGGGTTGTCTGAACGTCGGTATCCCAGTTGGGTTGTCTGAACGTCGGTATCCCAGTTGGGTTGTCTGAACGTCGGTATCCCAGTTGGGTTGTCTGAACGTCGGTATCCCAGTTGGGTTGTCTGAACGTCGGTATCCCAGTTGGGTTGTCTGAACGTCGGTATCCCAGTTGGGTTGTCTGAACGTCGGTATCCCAGTTGGGTTGTCTGAACGTCGGTATCCCAGTTGGGTTGTCTGAACGTCGGTATCCCAGTTGGGTTGTCTGAACGTCGGTATCCCAGTTGGGTTGTCTGAACGTCGGTATCCCAGTTGGGTTGTCTGAACGTCGGTATCCCAGTTGGGTTGTCTGAACGTCGGTATCCCAGTTGGGTTGTCTGAACGTCGGTATCCCAGTTGGGTTGTCTGAACGTCGGTATCCCAGTTGGGTTGTCTGAACGTCGGTATCCCAGTTGGGTTGTCTGAACGTCGGTATCCCAGTTGGGTTGTCTGAACGTCGGTATCCCAGTTGGGTTGTCTGAACGTCGGTATCCCAGTTGGGTTGTCTGAACGTCGGTATCCCAGTTGGGTTGTCTGAACGTCGGTATCCCAGTTGGGTTGTCTGAACGTCGGTATCCCAGTTGGGTGGTTTTCACATCATGGTATCCCAGAAGAAAATCTATGAACAGGGCGTGATGGAAAAGCTATGAAATAGAATAAGCACTGGCCACATCTTGCCCATGACCAATGGCACATTTAGTATATGCCAGGCTGGTTGATTTTCCTGAAAAAAATTTATGGTGCCAATTTTAAGGGGCCGGGCAGATGAGCCGTGTCCGTCTGGAAAGACTTGCCACTTTTGGGAGCTGTGTACAGACCCAACTGTAGACCTCTGGGTTTCCTGTTTCAATTTCTTGAACTCATGATCAGCTGTTACCCCAGCGAATGAACGTTGACCATGTTGAAATAAATTCTAATATTGTGGGCACGGATGTGGGTCTCTGATCACATCATTTATTTAGGTCATTTTGTTTCCGTGTTCTCAGATCACAATCTAGAGCCACAAGCAGAAGAACAAGGGTCTCCGCTACTTCTCTCACCTGGAGGTGATGATGATGGGAAGGATGTCAAGAGAGACGAGGAGGCAAGTGTCCAACCTGACGAGGATGTTGAGAATGTCGGAGTAGCAAGAGATGGAGCTGGGAGGAAGAGGAAGCGAGAGATGAAGACTGTCTTGAGGCAGTTCCAGGACGAAGAGGGATTTCTGGGTAAGAGCTTTTTCTGTGGGAGGGGGGGGGGGGGGGGCCCCACATGTTGTGTATGTGTTAACCTGTTTGGGGCGGTGGGGGGTATATGTGGACCTGCCTTTGTGAGTGATATTAATGGCCACCTGGGGGGGGGGGGGGTGTAACGGGCATATTTTATGTGGGTCGCATCTTTCTGAGAGTTTGGAGGCACCGTGTGAGTAGGGTTGAGGGCTACTTCTGGGGGGAGATCATGGGAATATTTTGTGTGGGCTACTTCTCTGATAGTCAGGGGCACCTTGTGAGGTCGAGGGTCACTTCTCTCAAAGAGCTCTGCGGCACGTTGTGAGGTCAAGGGTCACTTCTCTCAGAGAACTCTGGGGCACCTTGTGAGGGCGTGGGCCACTTCTCTCAGAAAGCTCTGGGGCATGTTCTGAGGTCGAGGGTCACTTCTCTCAGAGAGCTCTGGGGCACATTGTGAGGTCGCGGGCCACCTCTCTCAGAGAGCTCTGGGGCACATTGTGAGGTCACGGGCCACTTCTCTCAGAGAGCTCTGGGGCACATTGTGAGGTCGCGGGCCACTTCTCTCAGAGAGCTCTGGGGCACCTTGTGAGGGCGTGGGCCACTTCTCTCAGAGAGCTGTGGGGCACCTTGTGAGTTCGCGGGCCACTTCTCTCAGAGAGCTCTGGGGCACCTTGTTAGATCATGGGCCACCTCTGTGTGTGTGTTTACATCATCAAAGTTTATGATAAATGTGAGAGCTGTTTGTAGCTGCCCATCTTATGTTGGATGTTTACATCATCAAAGTTTATGATAAATGTGAGAGTTGTTTGTAGCTGCCCATCTTATGTTGGATGTTTACATCATCAAATAAGTGTTTATGATAAATGTGAGAGTTGTTTGGAGCTGCCCATCTTATGTTGGATGTTTACATCATCAAATAAGTGTTTATGATAAATGTGAGAGCTGTTTGTAGCTGTCTCTCTTATGTTGGATGTTTACATCATCAAAGTTTATGATAAACATGAGAGTTGTTTGTAGCTGTCCATCTTATGTTGGATGTTTACATCATCAAATAAGTGTTTATGATAAATGTGAGAGTTGTTTGTAGCTGTCCATCTTATGTTGGATGTTTACATCATCAAAGTTTATGATAAATGTGAGAGTTGTTTGTAGCTGCCCATCTTATGTTGGATGTTTACATCATCAAAGTTTATGATAAATGTGAGAGTTGTTTGTAGCTGTCCATCTTATGTTGGATGTTTACATCATCAAATAAGTGTTTATGATAAATGTAAGAGCTGTTTGTAGCTGTCCATCTTATGTTGGATGTTTACATCATCAAATAAGTGTTTATGATAAATGTGAGAGCTGTTTGTAGCTGTCCATCTTATGTTGGATGTTTACATCATCAAATAAGTGTTTATGATAAATGTGAGAGTTGTTTGTAGCTGTCCATCTTATGTTGGATGTTTACATCATCAAAGTTTATGATAAATGTGAGAGTTGTTTGTAGCTGCCCATCTTATGTTGGATGTTTACATCATCAAAGTTTATGATAAATGTGAGAGTTGTTTGTAGCTGTCCATCTTATGTTGGATGTTTACATCATCAAATAAGTGTTTATGATAAATGTAAGAGCTGTTTGTAGCTGTCCATCTTATGTTGGATGTTTACATCATCAAATAAGTGTTTATGATAAATGTGAGAGTTGTTTGGAGCTGCTCATTAGCTCTCAACAGCTTGCTAAGAATGAAGAAGAAACAAAAAGACTGGTTTGTTCTGTTTGCTGTGTGGCTGTGTTTGACAAGGACAAGAGAAACTGTTGTAGTGACTATTTTATTTGTGTCACATGTGCTAACTTGTTTGATATTTGCCAAAATTGTCTTTAGTGCAACTGATCTCTTTAGTAGTTGCATCTAATTATGTATATTTGTTTCAGGCTGACATATTATGTTCAAACCTTTTCTTTTGCTCTCTCTCTCTCTCTCTCTCTCTCTGTGTGTGTGTGAGTGAGAGAGAGAGAGAGTAAAACTAACTCAGTGCTAAGGGTGTTTATTATATTCTCTCTTTCTCACACACCCTCCTCTCTCAGAAACTCCTCTCACACACATTCTTCTCACACACACTCCTCTCACACCTCATTACATTGAAGGGAAGGAATACCTCGTGTCCCTCTGGTTTAATAAATATATTTAATTTGAAGACCCTAAACATGCTGTCTTGTTCTATGACCCAGGCTGGTCTAAATAAGTATAGTAGTAGCTGATTGTTGAAGTAGAAGTAAAGTCAGTAAATCTCTAAATAAGTATAGTAGTAGCTGATTGTTGAAGTAGAATTAAAGTCAGTAAATCTCTAAATAAGTATAGTAGTAGCTGATTGTTGAAGTAGAAGTAAAGTCAGTAAATCTCTAAATAAGTATAGTAGTAGCTGATCATTGAAGTAGAAGTAAAGTCAGTAAATCTCTAAATAAGTATAGTAGTAGCTGATTGTTGAAGTAAAGTCAGTAAATCTCTAAGTAAGTATAGTAGTAGCTGATCATTGAAGTAGAAGTAAAGTCAGTAAATCTGTAAATAAGTATAGTAGTAGCTGATTGTTGAAGTAGAAGTCAGTAAATCTCTAAATAAGTATAGTAGTAGCTGATTATTGAAGTAGAAGTAAAGTCAGTAAATCTCTAAATAAGTATAGTAGTAGCTGATTGTTGAAGTAGAAGTCAGTAAATCTCTAAATAAGTATAGTAGTAGCTGATTGTTGAAGTAGAAGTCAGTAAATCTGTAAATAAGTATAGTAGTAGTTGATTGTTGAAGAAGTAGAAGTAAAGTCAGTAAATCTCTAAATAAGTATAGTAGTAGCTGATTGTTGAAGAAGTAGAAGTAAAGTCAGTAAATCTCTAAATAAGTATAGTAGTAGCTGATTGTTGAAGTAGAAGTCAGTAAATCTCTAAATAAGTATAGTAGTAGCTGATTGTTGAAGTAGAAGTCAGTAAATCTGTAAATAAATATAGTAGTAGCTGATTGTTGAAGTAGAAGTAAAGTCAGTAAATCTCTAAATAAGTATAGTAGTAGCTGATTGTTGAAGTAGAAGTAAAGTCAGTAAATCTCTAAATAAGTATAGTAGTAGCTGATTGTTGAAGTAGAAGTCAGTAAATCTCTAAATAAGTATAGTAGTAGCTGATCATTGAAGTAGAAGTAAAGTCAGTAAATCTCTAAATAAGTATAGTAGTAGCTGATTGTTGAAGAAGTAGAAGTAAAGTCAGTAAATCTCTAAATAAGTATAGTAGTAGCTGATTGTTGAAGTAGAAGTAAAGTCAGTAAATCTCTAAATAAGTATAGTAGTAGCTGATCGTTGAAGTAGAAGTAAAGTCAGTAAATCTCTAAATAAGTATAGTAGTAGCTGATCATTGAAGTAAAAGTAAAGTCAGTAAATCTCTAAATAAGTATAGTAGTAGCTGATCGTTGAAGTAGAAGTAAAGTCAGTAAATCTCTAAATAAGTATAGTAGTAGCTGATTGTTGAAGTAGAAGTAAAGTCAGTAAATCTCTAAATAAGTATAGTAGTAGCTGATCGTTGAAGTAGAAGTAAAGTCAGTAAATCTCTAAATAAGTATAGTAGTAGCTGATTGTTGAAGTAGAAGTCAGTAAATCTCTAAATAAGTATAGTAGTAGCTGATTGTTGAAGTAGAAGTAAAGTCAGTAAATCTCTAAATAAGTATAGTAGTAGCTGATCATTGAAGTAGAAGTAAAGTCAGTAAATCTCTAAATAAGTATAGTAGTAGCTGATTGTTGAAGTAGAAGTAAAGTCAGTAAATCTCTAAATAAGTATAGTAGTAGCTGATTGTTGAAGTAGAAGTAAAGTCAGTAAATCTCTAAATAAGTATAGTAGTAGCTGATTGTTGAAGTAGAAGTCAGTAAATCTCTAAATAAGTATAGTAGTAGCTGATCATTGAAGTAGAAGTAAAGTCAGTAAATCTCTAAATAAGTATAGTAGTAGCTGATTGTTGAAGAAGTAGAAGTAAAGTCAGTAAATCTCTAAATAAGTATAGTAGTAGCTGATTGTTGAAGTAGAAGTAAAGTCAGTAAATCTCTAAATAAGTATAGTAGTAGCTGATCGTTGAAGTAGAAGTAAAGTCAGTAAATCTCTAAATAAGTATAGTAGTAGCTGATCATTGAAGTAAAAGTAAAGTCAGTAAATCTCTAAATAAGTATAGTAGTAGCTGATCGTTGAAGTAGAAGTAAAGTCAGTAAATCTCTAAATAAGTATAGTAGTAGCTGATTGTTGAAGTAGAAGTAAAGTCAGTAAATCTCTAAATAAGTATAGTAGTAGCTGATCGTTGAAGTAGAAGTAAAGTCAGTAAATCTCTAAATAAGTATAGTAGTAGCTGATTGTTGAAGTAGAAGTCAGTAAATCTCTAAATAAGTATAGTAGTAGCTGATTGTTGAAGTAGAAGTAAAGTCAGTAAATCTCTAAATAAGTATAGTAGTAGCTGATCATTGAAGTAGAAGTAAAGTCAGTAAATCTCTAAATAAGTATAGTAGTAGCTGATTGTTGAAGTAGAAGTAAAGTCAGTAAATCTCTAAATAAGTATAGTAGTAGCTGATCATTGAAGTAGAAGTAAAGTCAGTAAATCTCTAAATAAGTATAGTAGTAGCTGATCGTTGAAGTAGAAGTAAAGTCAGTAAATCTCTAAATAAGTATAGTAGTAGCTGATCGTTGAAGAAGTAGAAGTAAAGTCAGTAAATCTCTAAATAAGTATAGTAGTAGCTGATTGTTGAAGTAGACGTCAGTAAATCTCTAAATAAGTATAGTAGTAGCTGATCGTTGAAGAAGTAGAAGTAAAGTCAGTAAATCTCTAAATAAGTATAGTAGTAGCTGATTATTGAAGTAGAAGTAAAGTCAGTAAATCTGTAAATAAGTATAGTAGTAGCTGATTGTTGAAGTAGAAGTAAAGTCAGTAAATCTCTAAATAAGTATAGTAGTAGCTGATTGTTGAAGTAGAAGTAAAGTCAGTAAATCTCTAAATAAGTATAGTAGTAGCTGATCGTTGAAGAAGTAGAAGTAAAGTCAGTAAATCTCTAAATAAGTATTGTAGTAGCTGATCGTTGAAGTAGTATTAAAGTCAGTAAATCTCTAAATAAGTATAGTAGTAGCTGATTGTTGAAGTAGAAGTAAAGGCAGTAAATCTCTAAATAAGTATAGTAGTAGCTGATTGTTGAAGAAGTAGAAGTAAAGTCAGTAAATCTCTAAATAAGTATTGTAGTAGCTGATTGTTGAAGTAGAAGTAAAGTCAGTAAATCTCTAAATAAGTATAGTAGTAGCTGATTGTTGAAGTAGAAGTAAAGTCAGTAAATCTCTAAATAAGTATAGTAGTAGCTGATCATTGAAGTAGAAGTAAAGTCAGTAAATCTCTAAATAAGTATAGTAGTAGCTGATTGTTGAAGTAGAAGTAAAGTCAGTAAATCTCTAAATAAGTATAGTAGTAGCTGATCATTGAAGTAGAAGTAAAGTCAGTAAATCTCTAAATAAGTATAGTAGTAGCTGATCGTTGAAGTAGAAGTAAAGTCAGTAAATCTCTAAATAAGTATAGTAGTAGCTGATCGTTGAAGAAGTAGAAGTAAAGTCAGTAAATCTCTAAATAAGTATAGTAGTAGCTGATTGTTGAAGTAGACGTCAGTAAATCTCTAAATAAGTATAGTAGTAGCTGATCGTTGAAGAAGTAGAAGTAAAGTCAGTAAATCTCTAAATAAGTATAGTAGTAGCTGATTATTGAAGTAGAAGTAAAGTCAGTAAATCTGTAAATAAGTATAGTAGTAGCTGATTGTTGAAGTAGAAGTAAAGTCAGTAAATCTCTAAATAAGTATAGTAGTAGCTGATTGTTGAAGTAGAAGTAAAGTCAGTAAATCTCTAAATAAGTATAGTAGTAGCTGATCGTTGAAGAAGTAGAAGTAAAGTCAGTAAATCTCTAAATAAGTATAGTAGTAGCTGATCGTTGAAGTAGAATTAAAGTCAGTAAATCTCTAAATAAGTATAGTAGTAGCTGATTGTTGAAGTAGAAGTAAAGGCAGTAAATCTCTAAATAAGTATAGTAGTAGCTGATTGTTGAAGAAGTAGAAGTAAAGTCAGTAAATCCCTAAATAAGTATTGTAGTAGCTGATTGTTGAAGTAGAAGTAAAGTCAGTAAATCTCTAAATAAGTATAGTAGTAGCTGATTGTTGAAGAAGTAGAAGTAAAGTCAGTAAATCTCTAAATAAGTATAGTAGTAGCTGATCGTTGAAGTAGAATTAAAGTCAGTAAATCTCTAAATAAGTATAGTAGTAGCTGATCGTTGAAGTAGAAGTAAAGTCAGTAAATCTCTAAATAAGTATAGTAGTAGCTGATTGTTGAAGTAGAAGTAAAGTCAGTAAATCTCTAAATAAGTATAGTAGTAGCTGATTGTTGAAGAAGTAGAAGTAAAGTCAGTAAATCTCTAAATAAGTATAGTAGTAGCTGATTGTTGAAGAAGTAGAAGTAAAGTCAGTAAATCTCTAAATAAGTATAGTAGTAGCTGATTGTTGAAGTAGGAGTCAGTAAATCTCTAAATAAGTATAGTAGTAGCTGATTGTTGAAGAAGTAGAAGTAAAGTCAGTAAATCTCTAAATAAGTATAGTAGTAGCTGATTGTTGAAGTAGAAGTCAGTAAATCTCTAAATAAGTATAGTAGTAGCTGATCGTTGAAGTAGAAGTAAAGTCAGTAAATCTCTAAATAAGTATAGTAGTAGCTGATCGTTGAAGTAGAAGTAAAGGCAGTAAATCTCTAAATAAGTATAGTAGTAGCTGATTGTTGAAGAAGTAGAAGTAAAGTCAGTAAATCTCTAAATAAGTATTGTAGTAGCTGATTGTTGAAGTAGAAGTAAAGTCAGTAAATCTCTAAATAAGTATAGTAGTAGCTGATTGTTGAAGTAGAAGTAAAGTCAGTAAATCTCTAAATAAGTATAGTAGTAGCTGATCATTGAAGTAGAAGTAAAGTCAGTAAATCTCTAAATAAGTATAGTAGTAGCTGATTGTTGAAGTAGAAGTAAAGTCAGTAAATCTCTAAATAAGTATAGTAGTAGCTGATCATTGAAGTAGAAGTAAAGTCAGTAAATCTCTAAATAAGTATAGTAGTAGCTGATCGTTGAAGTAGAAGTAAAGTCAGTAAATCTCTAAATAAGTATAGTAGTAGCTGATCGTTGAAGAAGTAGAAGTAAAGTCAGTAAATCTCTAAATAAGTATAGTAGTAGCTGATTGTTGAAGTAGACGTCAGTAAATCTCTAAATAAGTATAGTAGTAGCTGATCGTTGAAGAAGTAGAAGTAAAGTCAGTAAATCTCTAAATAAGTATAGTAGTAGCTGATTATTGAAGTAGAAGTAAAGTCAGTAAATCTGTAAATAAGTATAGTAGTAGCTGATTGTTGAAGTAGAAGTAAAGTCAGTAAATCTCTAAATAAGTATAGTAGTAGCTGATTGTTGAAGTAGAAGTAAAGTCAGTAAATCTCTAAATAAGTATAGTAGTAGCTGATCGTTGAAGAAGTAGAAGTAAAGTCAGTAAATCTCTAAATAAGTATAGTAGTAGCTGATCGTTGAAGTAGAATTAAAGTCAGTAAATCTCTAAATAAGTATAGTAGTAGCTGATTGTTGAAGTAGAAGTAAAGGCAGTAAATCTCTAAATAAGTATAGTAGTAGCTGATTGTTGAAGAAGTAGAAGTAAAGTCAGTAAATCCCTAAATAAGTATTGTAGTAGCTGATTGTTGAAGTAGAAGTAAAGTCAGTAAATCTCTAAATAAGTATAGTAGTAGCTGATTGTTGAAGAAGTAGAAGTAAAGTCAGTAAATCTCTAAATAAGTATAGTAGTAGCTGATCGTTGAAGTAGAATTAAAGTCAGTAAATCTCTAAATAAGTATAGTAGTAGCTGATCGTTGAAGTAGAAGTAAAGTCAGTAAATCTCTAAATAAGTATAGTAGTAGCTGATTGTTGAAGTAGAAGTAAAGTCAGTAAATCTCTAAATAAGTATAGTAGTAGCTGATTGTTGAAGAAGTAGAAGTAAAGTCAGTAAATCTCTAAATAAGTATAGTAGTAGCTGATTGTTGAAGAAGTAGAAGTAAAGTCAGTAAATCTCTAAATAAGTATAGTAGTAGCTGATTGTTGAAGTAGGAGTCAGTAAATCTCTAAATAAGTATAGTAGTAGCTGATTGTTGAAGAAGTAGAAGTAAAGTCAGTAAATCTCTAAATAAGTATAGTAGTAGCTGATTGTTGAAGTAGAAGTCAGTAAATCTCTAATAAGTATAGTAGTAGCTGATCGTTGAAGTAGAAGTAAAGTCAGTAAATCTCTAAATAAGTATAGTAGTAGCTGATCGTTGAAGTAGAAGTAAAGTCAGTAAATCTCTAAATAAGTATAGTAGTAGCTGATCATTGAAGTAGAAGTAAAGTCAGTAAATCTCTAAATAAGTATAGTAGTAGCTGATTGTTGAAGTAGAAGTAAAGACAGTAAATCTCTAAATAAGTATAGTAGTAGCTGATCATTGAAGTAGAAGTAAAGTCAGTAAATCTCTAAATAAGTATAGTAGTAGCTGATTGTTGAAGTAGAAGTAAAGTCAGTAAATCTCTAAATAAGTATAGTAGTAGCTGATCGTTGAAGTAGAAGTAAAGTCAGTAAATCTCTAAATAAGTATAGTAGTAGCTGATCATTGAAGTAGAAGTAAAGTCAGTAAATCTCTTGAACATTTCTATCTTCAGTCACCAAGAAGGAAGTTGTTTGGGATAGTGAGTCAGAACCTGAGGAAGCTGTGGAAGAAGCCAATAACAAAGCTCCGTCACCTCCTGTCAAACAGAGTCAGCCCATCACGACCACAAATAACAAAGCTCCCTCACCTCCTGTCAAACAGAGTCAGCCCATCACGACCACAAATAAAAAAGTGGAGCCTAAAGGCAGATTGGTAAGAGTTGATTTTTTTTCTCTCTGTGTGGCAACTATCCCTGGTCCCTGCGGCAACTATCCCTGGTCTCTGTGGCAACTATCCCTGGTCTGGGGCAACTATCCCTGGTCCCTGCGGCAACTATCCCTGGTCTCTACAGCAAGGCTCGGCTTGAAATGTCAATTACTCATCAACTGAAATTATGAGTGCCTCCGAAGACAAGAGTTATCTGCCTGTGTGTCGAGGGACCTCACGGCTGCCAGAGAAAAACAGATTAACACAGAAAATTCAGTTCCTAGTCTCTAGGGACTTTGCCAGAGATGAAAGCTGGCGAACGACAAAAAAAATGTTTTTGTTGTGAACAAATGTGCCTACATTTGGTTCCAAGAGAGTTAATGACCCCTGGTTAAAGATTTGCCTGTCCTTGAATGTTAAAGAGCTCAGTATGTCCTGGTTGGAAATGGTCAGCAACTCCTGAAGGTCACATCCCACTTAGATCAAAGTCATGTGCCAGGTAACAAACTGACAAGCGGAATACTAAACGTGGATGTTAACTATGTCTGCTCCCTTAGATGAGATCATCGCTGGGCAAACACACAAGAGGAGAAATTTACAAATTATAAGTGTGTCATATTATTTTTGTTATATATGGTTCTAGGATTTTGTATGTGATTTGCTTATTTTTTTTGTATGTTAATGGGTGTGACTCTAAGATTGTCTTGTGTGTAATTTCAAGATGGTTGTGTGTTATTCATTCCTTCCTATTCTCTCTAATTGTAATTTTCTTATAATCTCCAGTCAGTACCTCCAATTCTTCCTTCCCCCCCCCCTTCCCCCCAAAATACTTTTCTTACAATCTCCAGTCAGTTCCTCCAATTCTCCCCCCTAATTATACTTTTCTTACAGTCTCCAGTCCAATTCCTCTCCCCCTAAAATATTTTTCTTACAGTCTCCAGTCAGTACCTCCAATTCTCCCCCCTAATTATACTTTTCTTACAATCTCCAGTCAGTACCTCCTCCATATTCTCCAGTCAGTCCTCCAATTCTCCCTCCTATACTTTTCTTACAATCTCCAGTCATTACCTCCAATTCTCTCCCCTAATTATACTTTTCTTACAGTCTCCAGTCATTACCTCCAATTCTCCCCCTAATTATACTTTTCTTACAGTCTCCAGTTAGTACCTCCAATTCTCCCCCCTAATTATACTTTTCTTACAATCTCCAGTCAGTTCCTCCAATTCTCCCTCCTAATTATACTTTTCTTACAATCTCCAGTCATTACCTCCAATTCTCCCTCCTAATTATACTTTTCTTACAATCTCCAGTCCTTACCTCCAATTCTCCCCCCTAATTATACTTTTCTTACAGTCTCCAGTCATTACCTCCAATTCTCCCCCCTAATTATACTTTTCTTACAATCTCCAGGCAACTAAAAAGCAGACATCCCCACAAAAAGGCAAGCAGATGTCACTGACTTCATTTTTTCAAAAGAGATGAGGACGAGGTAGCCATCATTCGTTCTGTCATCGCACAGATTGATTTGTTTTAGTGTTAAGTGATGTATTTAAGGACTGTTGTTTTGTGTACTGTTAAATGTATGATGATATGTGATTTCATTAAAGTAATACTTCTTTTGGCCTTCATTTTGTTAGTTTCTCATGTTGTCCAAACGTCATTATGTCTTGGTGATCCATTGTGTAGCAGTGGTCTGTTGTGTAACAGTGGTCCGTTGTGTAACAATGGTCTGTTGTGTAGCAGTGATCCATTGTGTAGCAGTGGTCCATTGTGTAGCAGTGGTCCATTGTGTAACAGTGGTCCGTTGTGAGAACAGTGATCCATTGTGTAGCAGTGATCCATTGTGTAGCAGTGATCCATTGTGTAGCAGTGGTCCATTGTGTAGCAGTGGTCCATTGTGTAGCAGTGGTCCATTGTGTAGCAGTGATCCATTGTGTAACAGTGGTCCATTGTGTAGCAGTGGTCCATTGTGTAGCAGTGATCCATTGTGTAGCAGTGATCCATTGTGTAACAGTGATCCATTGTGTAACAGTGATCCATTGTGTAACAGTGATCCATTGTGTAACAGTGGTCCATTGTGTAGCAGTGGTCCATTGTGTAACAGTGGTCCATTGTGTAACAGTGATCCATTGTGTAGCAGTGGTCCGTTGTGTATGTATATATTCCAACAGAATAGATCCGTTGTGAGAACAGAACGTCATTGTTAGGTGGATAGAAACAAGAAAAAGAGTTCTTAAATGTTATGTAGAGCCAGTCTTAACATATAGATGTGAAACATGGACAATAGGACAACAGACAAGAAAATCACTGGAGGCTTTAGAAATGTGGTTTTACAGAAGAATGTTGAGAATACCATGGACAGCTAAGAAGAGTAATGAAAACGTTCTGAAAGAGGCAAAAAGAGAGCTAATTTCCAATATTATGAAGAAACAATCATAATTTTTTTGGCCATGTAATGAGAAGAGAACAGCTGGAATATATTGTAACAACTGGGAAAATTGAGGGCCGAAGAGATAGAGGGAAGCAAAGAGAAAAGATACCAGACAGCTTAAGAGAATGGCTTGGCAGAAGGTCAACAACAGAAATGATAAATAACTGTCGAGATCGAAAGTTGTGGAGAGACATGATCACCTACGCTAGCAGGCATGGTACTTGATAATGATACTGGATTCTGCTTTGCTGAACAGCTTCTCAAGATGTATTTGTGGTATCTGGCCTCATCTCCTTTCTCCTGCACCTTTTGTCTTCTCAATAAAATTGTCTTAGTAAAGGTAATAATCTCAGTCTTCCACAGATGTATCAGCAAAGGTCTGCACTTACACAATGAAACCAACAAACACTTGTAGTCGTGAATGCACACTTTAATCAACAAAATGTGTGTCGGTATCTAATTGCTATAACGTCGCCTAAGTGACAGAGAGAAACTGAGTTGTTTTGAGGCTACGGACATTTTTATTTAGTTCTGTTAATCAAAACATCTCATTAAGTTGATGTTTGTGATTAAATAGATCATCATTAAGTTGATTGTGATTAAATAGATCATCATTAAGTTGATGTTTGTGATTAAATAGATCATCATTAAGTTGATGTTTGTGATTAAATAGATCATCATTAAGTTGTTGTTTGTGATTAAATAGATCATCATTAAGTTGATGTTTGTGATTAAATAGATCATCATTAAGTTGATGTTTGTGATTAAATAGATCATCATTAAGTTGATGTTTGTGATTAAATAGATCATCATTAAGTTGATGTTTGTGATTAAATAGATCATCATTAAGTTGATGTTTGTGATTAAATAGATCATCATTAAGTTGTTTGTGATTAAATAGATCATCATTAAGTTGTTGTTTGTGATTAAATAGATCATCATTAAGTTGATGTTTGTGATTAAATAGATCATCATTAAGTTGTTTGTGATTAAATAGATCTTCATTACGTTGATGTTTGTGATTAAATAGATCATCATCAAGTTGTTTGTGATTAAATAGATCATCATTAAGTTGATGTTTGTGATTAAATAGATCATCATTCAGTTGTTGAAGATATTGGCTGAAGAATAAATGAAGGCAAGAACTAAAGACTTGTAGAGGAGAGTTAGAAGCACTTGTGCTGGGCATTAAATAGGAAGTGACAGAAAGCTGGGCATTAAACAGGAAGTGACGGAAAGCTGGGCATTAAATATGAAGTGACAGAAAGCTGGGCATTAGATATGAAGTGACAAAGCTGGGCATTAGATAGGAAGTGACGGAAAGCTGGGCATTAGATAGGAAGTGACGGAAAGCTGGGCATTTAAATAGGAAGTGACGGAAAGCTGGGCATTAAATAGGAAGTGACAAAGCTGGGCATTAAATATGAAGTGACAGAAAGCTGGGCATTAGATATGAAGTGATGGAAAGCTGAGCATAAAATATGAAGTGACGGAGTCTAGACATGAAATATGAAGTGACGGAAGGTGTGATACAAAAATGATGAAATGAATGGATAAAGCATAAGTGACGGCATGAAACTTGTTCTGATGACATCTATTATTCATACAGTCCACCCAGTTTAAAACCAAGAACAATGAAGTGTTGTGTCTATACAACGCTGTAATATAGGTCAGAAACATGGACAACGAATAAGACAACAGAAAATAGAAGACCTAGAATTGTGGATTTACAGGGGGAGAAGATGTTGGAGGGAAAGAAAACAAATAATAAAGATGTGGAGCAGGTTGGTGGAAGAAAGGAAAACAAATAATAAAGATGTGGAGTAGGTTGGTGGAAGAAAGGAAAACAAATAATAAAGATGTGGAGTAGGTTGGTGGAAGAAAGGAAAACAAATAATAAAGATGTGGAGTAGGTTGGTGGAAGAAAGGAAAACAAATAATAAAGATGTGGAGCAGGTTGGTGGAAGAATAATTATTGGATACGTTGTGAACAAGATCAATGTACGAGACTGAACCCTTTCAGTACTGAAGCTTTTTATCAATGCAGCGGAAGAGATATCAGAGAGAAAGTATTTCATGGTTTGAAGAAGAGATATCAGAGAGAAAGTATTTCAGAGAGAAAGTATTTCATGGTTTGAAGAAGAGATAGAGAGAAAGTATTTCAGAGAGAAAGTATTTCATGGTTTGAAGAAGAGATATCAGAGAGAAAGTATTTCATGGTTTGAAGAAGACATTTCAGAGAGAAAGTATTTCATGGTTTGAAGAAGAGATATCAGAGAGAAAGTATTTCATGGTTTGAAGAAGAGATATCAGAGAGAAAGTATTTCAGAGAGAAAGTATTTCATGGTTTGAAGAAGAGATATCAGAGAGAAAGTATTTCATGGTTTGAAGAAGAGATATCAGAGAGAAAGTATTTCAGAGAGAAAGTATTTCATGGTTTGAAGAAGAGATAGAGAGAAAGTATTTCAGAGAGAAAGTATTTCATGGTTTGAAGAAGAGATATCAGAGAGAAAGTATTTCATGGTTTGAAGAAGAGATATCAGAGAGAAAGTATTTCATGGTTTGAAGAAGAGATTTCAGAGAGAAAGTATTTCATGGTTTGAAGAAGAGATATCAGAGAGAAAGTATTTCATGGTTTGAAGAAGAGATATCAGAGAGAAAGTATTTCATGGTTTGAAGAAGAGATTTCAGAGAGAAAGTATTTCATGGTTTGAAGAATCAATCTACATATTGATATTTATCTAACATAGAACATATTATATATGAATATTTAGATAACAGAACAAGGTATTTGATTTCACCAATACCAAGATGAGACAAGACATGTGAACAGAACAAGGTATTTGATTTCACCAATACCAAGATGAGACAAGACATGTGAACTGAACAAGGTATTTGATTTCACCAATACCAAGATGAGACAAGACATGTGAACTGAACAAGGTTTATTGACGGTTCACATGAATCAGATTAAGAGTGGTGAAAAGTATGTGGCTGAAATTGACCTACGGGAAGGGTTTATGAAAACTATCTTAGAAGGGAAAGTGTAGGGGAGAAGAAATACAGGCTGGGATGTGGGCTGACAATATCAAGAGGTAGAAAGTATAGGGGAGAAGAAATAAAGGCTGGGATAGATACAAGTGGGCTGACAATATCAAGAGGTAGAAAGTATAAGGGAGAAGTAATACAGGCTGTGATAGATACAAGTGGGCTGACAATATCAAGAGGTAGAAAGTATAGGGGAGAAGAAATACAGGCTGGGATGTGGGCTGACAATATCAAGAGGTAGAAAGTATAGGGGAGAAGAAATACAGGCTGTGATAGATACAAGTGGGCTGACAATATCAAGAGGTAGAAAGTATAAGGGAGAAGTAATACAGGCTGGGATAGATACAAGTGGGCTGACAATATCAAGAGGTAGAAAGTATAGGGGAGAAGAAATACAGGCTGGGATGTGGGCTGACAATATCAAGAGGTAGAAAGTATAGGGGAGAAGAAATAAAGGCTGGGATAGATACATGTGGGCTGACAATATCAAGAGGTAGAAAGTATAAGGGAGAAGTAATACAGGCTGCGATAGATACAAGTGGGCTGACAATATCAAGAGGTAGAAAGTATAGGGGAGAAGAAATAAAGGCTGGGATAGATACATGTGGGCTGACAATATCAAGAGGTAGAAAGTATAAGGGAGAAGTAATACAGGCTGCGATAGATACAAGTGGGCTGACAATATCAAGAGGTAGAAAGTATAGGGGAGAAGAAATACAGGCTGGGATAGATACATGTGGGCTGACAATATCAAGAGGTAGAAAGTATAGGGGAGAAGAAATAAAGGCTGGGATAGATACAAGTGGGCTGACAATATCAAGAGGTAGAAAGTATAAGGGAGAAGAAATACAGGCTGTGATAGATACAAGTGGGCTGACAATATCAAGAGGTGGAAAGTATAAGGGAGAAGAAATACAGGCTGGGATAGATACAAGTGGGCTGACAATATCAAGAGGTAGACCATCAAGCCTAGAGAAAGGAGTAGGATTATGTTCTATGGTGGTCAACCTTTGTTGTGGGGACTGCACTGGATGGTGGTTAAGGGCATGGATTTCACTGGAGAAATGGCTCCAAGACAGGAATGAATGGAAACTGTTGAGGACTTGTGAGAAGAGAGGTCCTATAACATTGAAGAGGGACAGGGTGGGCATGGATGAGCTAGTTCAAAACTAGAAATTGTTGGTACAAGCAGCTATAGGGTGGGCATGGATTAGCTAGTTCAAAACTAGAAATTGTAGAAACAAGCAGTTATAGGAAGGGCATGGATTAGCTAGTTCAAAACTAGAAATTGTTGTAGATACAAGCAGTTATAGGGTGGGCATGGATTAGCTAGTTCAAAACTAGAAATGTTGTAGACACAAGCAGTTATAGGGTGGGCATGGATTAGCTAGTTCAAAACTAGAAATTGTTGTAGATACAAGCAGTTATAGGGTGGGCATGGATTAGCTAGTTCAAAACTAGAAATTGTAGATACAAGCAGTTATAGGGTGGGCATGGATTAGCTAGTTCAAAACTAGAAATTGTAGATACAAGCAGTTATAGGAAGGGCATGGATTAGCTAGTTCAAAACTAGAAATTGTAGATACAAGCAGTTATAGGAAGGGCACGGAGGATATTGTAGATACAAGTAGTTATAGGAAGGGCACAGAGGATATTGTAGATACAAGTAGTTATAGGAAGGGCACGGAGGATATTGTTGTAGACACAAGCAGTTATAGGAAGGGCACAGAGGATATTGTTGTAGATGCAAGCAGATATAGGAAGGGCACAGAGGATATTGTAGACACAAGCAGATATAGGAAGGGCACAGAGGATATTGTTGTAGATGCAAGCAGATATAGGAAGGGCACAGAGGATATTGTAGACACAAGCAGATATAGGAAGGGCACAGAGGATATTGTTGTAGATGCAAGCAGATATAGGAAGGGCACAGAGGATATTGTTGTAGACACAAGCAGATATAGGAAGGGCACAGAGGATATTGTTGTAGATGCAAGCAGATATAGGAAGGGCACAGAGGATATTGTTGTAGACACAAGCAGTTATAGGAAGGGCACAGAGGATATTGTTGTAGACACAAGCAGTTATAGGAAGGGCACAGAGGATATTGTTGTAGACACAAGCAGTTATAGGAAGGGCAGAGGATATTGTTGTAGACACAAGCAGATATAGGAAGGGCATAGAACTGGAAATTGGTCCTGATTTACCTTCTGGTGACAGGGGATGTTAGCTCAGTTGAGATATCTGTGAGAAGGTATCTGGTGATATTTGTTGTAGGGACATTTGCCTGTCTCTCCAATTCAGATATACCACCAGTCTGTGCAACTGCTAATATGATAGAACCCTAAAAACTGTCCCACTTTGAAGAGAAGGATGTGGCCTGTGACCCAGTTTGAGGAGAAACTGACACGTGAAATCTGTAGGAGTATGCTGGACCCAGTCGGAATGAACGATGATCACAAACAAATGTATAAATGACAGGTATAGTGAACCATGTTCTTGTAGTGAGGGTCATCATTTGCTTTCTGGGACGGGAAATTCCATGCTCTGGCAGGGTCAACAACCTCTGTGGAGAAGAGGAAATGATCATGTCATATTGGGAGAGGAAAATGATCATGTCATGTTGGGAGGAGGAAAATGATCATGTCATGTGGGAGGAGGAAATGATCATGTCATGTTGGGAGGAGGAAAATGATCATGTCATGTTGGAGGAGGAAATGATCATGTCATGTTGGGAGGAGGAAAATGATCATGTCATGTTGGGAGGAGGAAAATGATCATGTCATGTTGGGAGGAGAAAATGATCATGTCTGTTGGGAGGAAACAGGAGAATGGTCGCTGTGTGGAAACAGAAGAATGGTCGCTGTGTGGAAACAGAAGAATGGTCGCTGTGTGGAAACAGGAGAATGGTCGCTGTGTGGAAACAGGAGAAAGGTCGCTGTGTGGAAACAGGAGAATGGTCACTGTGTGGAAACAGGAAACAGGAGAATGGTCGCTGTGTGAAACAGGAGAATGGTCGCTGTGTGGAAACAGAAGAATGGTCGCTGTGTGGAAACAGGAGAAAGGTCGCTGTGTGAAACAGGAGAATGGTCACTGTGTGGAAACAGGAAACAGGAGAATGGTCGCTGTGTGGAAACAGGAGAATGGTCGCTGTGTGGAAACAGGAGAATGGTCGCTGTGTGGAAACAGGAGAATGGTCGCTGTGTGGAAACAGAAGAATGGTCGCTGTGTGGAAACAGGAGAATGGTCGCTGTGTGGAAACAGGAGAATGGTCGCTGTGTGGAAACAGGAGAATGGTCGCTGTGTGGAAACAGGAGAATGGTCGCTGTGTGGAAACAGAAGAATGGTAGCTGTGTGGAAACAGGAGAATGGTCGCTGTGTGGAAACAGAAGAATGGTAGCTGTGTGGAAACAGGAGAATGGTCACTGTGTGGAAACAGAAGAATGGTAGCTGTGTGGAACAGGAGAATGGTCGCTGTGTGGAAACAGAAGAATGGTAGCTGTGTGGAAACAGGAGAAAGGTCGCTGTGTGGAAACAGAAGAATGGTAGCTGTGTGGAAACAGGAGAATGGTAGCTGTGTGGAAACAGGAGAAAGGTCGCTGTGTGGAAACAGAAGAATGGTAGCTGTGTGGAAACAGGAGAAAGGTCGCTGTGTGGAAACAGGAGAATGGTCACTGTGTGGAAACAGGAGAATGGTCACTGTGTGGAAACAGGAGAATTGTCGCTGTGTGGAAACAGGAAACAGGAGAATGGTCGCTGTGTGGAAAGAGGAGAATGGTCACTGTGTGGAAAGAGGAGAATGGTCACTGTGTGGAAAGAGGAGAATGGTCACTGTGTGGAAACAGAAGAATGGTAGCTGTGTGGAAACAGGAGAATGGTCGCTGTGTGGAAACAGGAGAATGGTCACTGTGTGGAAACAGGAGAATGGTCACTGTGTGGAAACAGGAGAATTGTCGCTGTGTGGAAACAGGAAACAGGAGAATGGTCGCTGTGTGGAAACAGGAGAATGGTCGCTGTGTGGAAACAGGAGAATGGTCACTGTGTGGAAACAGGAGAATGGTCACTGTGTGGAAACAGGAGAATGGTCACTGTGTGGAAACAGGAGAATGGTCACTGTGTGGAAACAGGAGAATTGTCGCTGTGTGGAAACAGGAAACAGGAGAATGGTCGCTGTGTGGAAACAGGAGAATGGTCGCTGTGTGGAAACAGGAGAATGGTCACTGTGTGGAAACAGGAGAATTGTCGCTGTGTGGAAACAGGAAACAGGAGAATGGTCGCTGTGTGGAAACAGGAGAATGGTCGCTGTGTGGAAACAGGAGAATGGTCACTGTGTGGAAACAGGAGAATGGTCACTGTGTGGAAACAGGAGAATGGTCACTGTGTGGAAACAGGATAATGGTCGCTGTGTGGAAACAGGAGAATGGTCGCTGTGTGGAAACAGGAGAATGGTCGCTGTGTGGAAACAGGAGAATGGTCACTGTGTGGAAACAGGAGAATGATCGCTGTGTGGAAACAGGAGAATGGTCGCTGTGTGGAAACAGGAGAATGGTCGCTGTGTGGAAACAGGAGAATGGTCGCTGTGTGGAAACAGGATAATGGTCGCTGTGTGGAAACAGGAGAATGGTCGCTGTGTGGAAACAGGATAATGGTCACTGTGTGGAAACAGGATAATGGTCGCTGTGTGGAAACAGGAGAATGGTCGCTGTGTGGAAACAGGATAATGGTCGCTGTGTGGAAACAGGAGAATGGTCGCTGTGTGGAAACAGGAGAATGGTCGCTGTGTGTGAAATAAACAGAAATGTGTGTGAAGCACTTAATTGTTGCTACACTAAGTAGCGTAGCCTGCCTGACGCATCTCTCTGCTGATCTCTGTCATTTGGCTGATGGTGCCAACACAATACTGTTGTTGTTCGTGAGTGTTAGTGTCCAGTACGTGTGAGTCCACACAGGATAGCTGGGGAATGTGTGGGTCTGGAGGGGCGAGTGTTTAGTGGTCAAACTATTGAAGAAATGCTGGGGTTGGATGCAAGTGAGACACACCCTGTATCTCTCATTGTCTGTCTGTGTTGTCTGTTTCTGAGATCATAGTCTGCAGGGATTCCTTGATATTGTGCATCTAACCATAGTTTGAATATTTCTCATTGTCTGTCTGTGTTATCTATCTTACGGGTCGCAGGTTACATCATCTTCCCTTCCTCATTTTCCTTTCAGCGTCGAGGGGAGATTCCATTTGCGGCTTTTTAACTCTTCTTTTGAATGCTGTTATGTTTCCTAGTGTTTCTAATATTCCATCAATTCATTTTGTTCGTGGTTGGCCTTTGGGTCTGGTATTCTCACAACGTATGTTGAAGACTCGTTGTGTTATGGTTTGATCACTCTGCATTGTCACGTGGCTAAACCATTTTATCTGTTGTTTCCTTATATATTCTATGGCGGGAGCTATTCCTAACTTTTTTTTCAGTTCTTCATTTCTGATCTTATCTCTCAGACTGTTTCCTGTCATTCGTCTAACACATTTCATCTCAGTAGAGGTTATTTTTTCTTATTGTTCTTGCATCTAGGGTCCAGGTCTGGCATTGGTGGCACAACGTTGGGATGAAGATTGTATTGTACAGTTAACGTTTTGCCTCCAGAGTTATTTCCTTGTTGGACAATAGCGGTGATAACTGTCCAATGATTTGACAATAGCAGTGATAACTGTCCAATGATTTGACAATAGCAGTGATAACTGTCCAATGATTTGACAATAGCAGTGATAACTGTCCAATGATTTGACAATAGCAGTGATAACTGTCCAATGATTTGACAATAGCAGTGATAACTGTCCAATGATTTGACAATAGCAGTGATAACTGTCCAATGATTTGACAATAGCAGTGGTAACTGTCCAATGATTTGACAATAGCAGTGATAACTGTCCAATGATTTGACAATAGCAGTGATAACTGTCCAATTATTTGACAATAGCAGTGATAGCTGTCCAATGATTTGACAATAGCAGCGATAACTGTCCAATGATTTGACAATAGCAGTGATAACTGTCCAATGATTTGACAATAGCAGCGATAACTGTCCAATGATTTGACAATAGCAGTGATAACTGTCCAATGATTTGACAATAGCGGTGATAGCTGTCCAATGATTTGACAATAGCGGTGATAACTGTCCAATGATTACACAATAGCAGTGATAGCTGTCCAATGATTTGACAATAGCAGTGATAGCTGTTCAATGATTTGACAATAGCAGTGATAACTGTCCAATGATTTGACAATAGCAGTGATAGCTGTCCAATGATTTGACAATAGCAGCGATAACTGTCCAATGATTTGACAATAGCAGTGATAACTGTCCAATGATTTGACAATAGCAGTGATAACTGTCCAATGATTTGACACGCTTTATTGCATCTTGAGTCTATCTCTGCAGGTTATTGGAAATTATAAAAGGGTTCACAAGCTACTTGGCTGTCATCATCATCATGTACGATACCAACTAGCGTAGGCGATCATGTCCCTCCACAATCTTCTATC
This sequence comes from Megaustenia siamemsis, assembly GCA_032433765.1. NCBI lineage: Eukaryota > Metazoa > Mollusca > Gastropoda > Stylommatophora > Ariophantidae > Megaustenia > Megaustenia siamemsis. The sequence goes on along the minus strand of JAVIAB010000049.1, from coordinate 146,882 downwards.
TACAGTGCATCGTATCAGTTCTGTTGTTGACTGTTTTCCATGCCATGACACCAAACTATCCAGTATTTTCTTTCTTTATCGTCCGCGATCTCTCTTTCCTTTTATTTTGCCAGTTGTAACCAAGTATTCCAACTTTCCTCTTCTTATGATGTGCCCGAAAAATGTTGATTGTTTCTTTCTGATGTTTTTTATGAGCTCACTTTTTGTGTTGACCTCCTTGAGAATTTCCTCATTGGTCTTTTTAGCTGTCCAGGGAACTTTCAACATTCTTCTGAGAAATCCCATCTCTGTGGCCTCTAATCATCTTTTCATGTGTTGGCTTTCATAAAATAAAAGATATTAGGAGACTGATTTGTTGTTGATATTAAATAGTGACATGGTTAAGGAAATGAATGGCGGGAACAAACCGTAGTTGTTGTCTGTCACTTTTCTGCAGATGTACTCGGTATAGCTGGTCTTCCTCACAAAGTCAGTGCCGCGGTTGCTCTCTTGCGTGCTTCTGCCAGATTGTCTGTTCTCTGAGTGATGCCCTGGACATCGGCAGCTTACCTGGCAATGACAATCAAGATTTTGTTTGAATTTTGATAAGTGGGTCACCATGAGGTCACGGTCGAAGGGAGATGTGCTCCAAGGGTAGGTCTGTGCTCCAAGGGTAGGTCTGGGCTCCAAGGGTAGGCCTGGGCTCCAAGGGTAGGTCTGGGCTCCAAGGGTAGGTCTGGGCTCTAAGGGTAGGCCTGGGCTCCAAGGGTAGGTCTGGGCTCCAAGGGTAGGTCTGTGCTCCAAGGGTAGGTCTGTGCTCCAAGGGTAGGCCTGGGCTCCAAGGGTAGGTCTGGGCTCCAAGGGTAGGCCTGGGCTCCAAGGGTAGGTCTGTGCTCCAAGGGTAGGTCTGTGCTCCAAGGGTAGGTCTGGGCTCCAAGGGTAGGTCTGGGCTCCAAGGGTAGGCCTGGGCTCTAAGGGTAGGTCTGTGCTCCAAGGGTAGGTCAGTGCTCCAAGGGTAGGTCTGGGCTCCAAGGGTAGGTCTGGGCTCTAAGGGTAGGTCAGTGCTCCAAGGGTAGGTCTGCGCTCTAAGGGTAGGTCTGGGCTCTAAGGGTAGGTCTGGGCTCTAAGGGTAGGTCTGGGCTCTAAGGGTAGGTCAGTGCTCCAAGGGTAGGTCTGGGCTCTAAGGGTAGGTCAGTGCTCCAAGGGTAGGTCTGGGCTCTAAGGGTAGGTCAGTGCTCCAAGGGTAGGTCTGGGCTCTAAGGGTAGGTCAGTGCTCCAAGGGTAGGTCTGGGCTCTAAGGGTAGGTCTGGGCTCTAAGGGTAGGTCAGTGCTCCAAGGGTAGGTCTGGGCTCTAAGGGTAGGTCAGTGCTCCAAGGGTAGGTCTGGGCTCCAAGGGTAGGTCTGGGCTCCAAGGGTAGGTCTGGGCTCTAAGGATAGGTCAGTGCTCCAAGGGTAGGTCTGGGCTCTAAGGGTAGGTCAGTGCTCCAAGGGTAGGTCAGTGCTCCAAGGGTAGGTCTGGGCTCCAAGGGTAGGTCAGTGCTCCAAGGGTAGGTCTGGGCTCCAAGGGTAGGTCTGGGCTCCAAGGGTAGGTCTGGGCTCTAAGGGTAGGTCAGTGCTCCAAGGGTAGGTCTGGGCTCCAAGGGTAGGTCTGGGCTCCAAGGGTAGGTCTGGGCTCTAAGGATAGGTCAGTGCTCCAAGGGTAGGTCTGGGCTCTAAGGGTAGGGCAGTGCTCCAAGGGTAGGTCAGTGCTCCAAGGGTAGGTCTGGGCTCCAAGGGTAGGTCAGTGCTCCAAGGGTAGGTCTGGGCTCCAAGGGTAGGTCTGGGCTCCAAGGGTAGGTCTGGGCTCTAAGGGTAGGTCAGTGCTCCAAGGGTAGGTCTGGGCTCCAAGGGTAGGTCTGGGCTCTAAGGGTAGGTCAGTGCACCAAGGGTAGGTCAGTGCTCCAAGGGTAGGTCTGGGCTCTAAGGGTAGGTCAGTGCTCCAAAGGTAGGTCTGGGCTCCAAGGGTAGGTCTGGGCTCTAAGAGTAGGTCAGTGCTCCAAGGGTAGGTCTGGGCTCTAAGGGTAGGTCTGGGCTCTAAGGGTAGGTCTGGGCTCTAAGGGTAGGTCAGTGCTCCAAGGGTAGGTCTGGGCTCCAAGGGTAGGTCAGTGCTCCAAGGGTAGGTCTGGGCTCTAAGGGTAGGTCAGTGCTCCAAGGGTAGGTCTGGGCTCTAAGGGTAGGTCAGTGCTCCAAGGGTAGGTCTGGGCTCCAAGGGTAGGTCTGGGCTCCAAGGGTAGGTCTGGGCTCTAAGGATAGGTCAGTGCTCCAAGGGTAGGTCTGGGCTCTAAGGGTAGGTCAGTGCTCCAAGGGTAGGTCAGTGCTCCAAGGGTAGGTCTGGGCTCCAAAGATAGGTCAGTGCTCCAAGGGTAGGTCTGGGCTCCAAGGTTAGGTCTGGGCTCCAAGGGTAGGTCTGGGCTCTAAGGGTAGGTCAGTGCTCCAAGGGTAGGTCTGGGCTCCAAGGGTAGGTCTGGGCTCCAAGGGTAGGTCTGGGCTCTAAGGATAGGTCAGTGCTCCAAGGGTAGGTCTGGGCTCTAAGGGTAGGTCAGTGCTCCAAGGGTAGGTCAGTGCTCCAAGGGTAGGTCTGGGCTCCAAGGGTAGGTCAGTGCTCCAAGGGTAGGTCTGGGCTCCAAGGGTAGGTCTGGGCTCCAAGGGTAGGTCAGTGCTCCAAGGGTAGGTCAGTGCTCCAAGGGTAGGTCTGGGCTCCAAGGGTAGGTCAGTGCTCCAAGGGTAGGTCAGTGCTCCAAGAGTAGGTCTGGGCTCCAAGGGTAGGTCAGTGCTCCAAGGGTAGGTCAGTGCTCCAAGGGTAGGCCTGGGCTCCAAGGGTAGGTCTGGGCTCCAAGGTTTGGTCTGGGCTCCAAGGGTAGGTCTGGGCTCCAAGGTTTGGCCTGGGCTCCAAGGTTAGGCCTGGGCTCCAAGGGTAGGTCTGGGCTCCAAGGATAGGTCAGTGCTCCAAGGTTTGGTCTGGGCTCCAAGGGTAGGTCAGTGCTCCAAGGGTAGGTCTGGGCTCCAAGGATAGGTCAGTGCTCCAAGGTTAGGTCTGTGCTCCAAGGATAGGTCAGTGCTCCAAGGTTAGGTCTGGGCTCCAAGGGTAGGTCTGGGCTCCAAGGGTAGGTCTGGGCTCCAAGGGTAGGTCAGTGCTCCAAGGTTAGGTCTGGGCTCCAAGGGTAGGTCTGGGCTCCAAGGGTAGGTCTGGGCTCCAAGGGTAGGTCTGGCTCCAAGGGTAGGTCAGTGCTCCAAGGTTAGGTCTGGGCTCCAAGGGTAGGTCTGGGCTCCAAGGGTACGTCTGGGCTCCAATGATAGGTCAGTGCTCCAAGGTTAGGTCTGGGCTCCAAGGGTAGGTCTGGGCTCCAAGGGTAGGTCTGGGCTCCAAGGGTAGGTCAGGGCTCCAAGGGTAGGTCTGGGCTCCAAGGGTAGGTCTGGGCTCCAAGGGTAGGTCAGGGCTCCAAGGGTAGGTAAGGGCTCCAAGGGTAGGTCTGGGCTCCAAGGGTAGGTCAGGGCTTAAAGGGTAGGTCAGGGCTCCAAGGGTAGGTCTGGGCTCCAAGGGTAGGTCTGGGCTCCAAGGGTAGGTCAGGGCTCCAAGGGTAGGTCAGGGCTCCAAGGGTAGGTCTGGGCTCCAAGGGTAGGTCAGGGCTCCAAGGGTAGGTCAGGGCTCCAAGGGTAGGTCTGGGCTCCAAGGGTAGGTCTGGGCTCCAAGGGTAGGTCAGGGCTCCAAGGGTAGGTCAGGGCTCCAAGGGTAGGTCAGGGCTCCAAGGGTAGGTCTGGGCTTTTATTTATATATAATCGTTATTATTGTACACTTTGTCCCCACTCCTCACTATTATTGCACACGTCCCCACACCTCACTATTATTGTACACTTTGTCCCCACTCCTCACTTTTATTGTACACGTTGTCCCCACTCCTCACTTTTATTGCACACGTTGTCCCCACACCTCGCTATTATTGCACACGTTGTCCCCACACCTCGCTATTATTGCACACTTTGTCCCCACACCTCGCTTTTATTGCACACTTTGTCCCCACACCTCGCTATTATTGCACACGTTGTCCCCACTCCTCACTTTTATTGTACACGTTGTCCCCACTCCTCACTTTTATTGCACACGTTGTCCCCACTCCTCACTTTTATTGCACACGTTGTCCCCACACCTCACTTTTATTGCACACTTTGTCCCCACACCTCGCTATTATTGCACACTTTGTCCCCACACCTCGCTATTATTGCACACGTTGTCCCCACTCCTCACTATTATTGCACACGTTGTCCCCACTCCTCGCTATTATTATACACTTTGTCCCCACTCCTCACTTTTATTGCACACGTTGTCCTTTGTCCCCACTCCTCACTTTTATTGCACACCTCGCTATTATTGCACACGTTGTCCCCACTCCTCACTTTTATTGCACATGTTGTCCCCACTCCTCACATTTATTGCACACGTTGTCCCCACTCCTCACTTTTATTGCACACGTTGTCCCCACACCTCACTATTATTGTACACGTTGTCCCCACACCTCACTATTATTGTACACGTTGTCCCCACACCTCACTATTATTGTACACGTTGTCCCCACACCTCACTTTTATTGTACACGTTGTCCCCACACCTCACTTTTATTGCACACGTTGTCCCCACACCTCACTTTTATTGCACACGTTGTCCCCACACCTCACTTTTATTGCACACGTTGTCCCCACACCTCGGTATTACTGTACATTTTGTCCCCACACCTCGCTATTATTGTAAACTTTGTCCCCACACCTTGCTATTATTGTACACTTTGTCCCCACACCTCGCTATTATTGTACACTTTGTCCCCACACCTTGCTATTATTGTACATTTTGTCCCCACACCTCGGTATTACTGTACACTTTGTCCCCACACCTTTTCCTTTACACTATGTCTCCACTCCTCACTATTAGTGTACACTTTGTCCCCACTCCTCGCTATTATTGTACACTTTGTCCCCACTCCTCACTATTATTGTACACTTTGTCCCCACACCTCGCTATTATTGTACACTTTGTCCCCACACCTCGCTATTATTGTACACTTTGTCCCCACACCTCGCTATTATTGTACACTTTGTCCCCACACCTCGCTATTATTGTACGCTTTGTCCCCACACCTCGCTATTATTGTACACTTTGTCCCCCACCTCGCTATTATTGTACACTTTGTCCCCACACCTCGCTATTATTGTACACTTTGTCCCCACACCTCGCTATTATTGTACACTTTGCCCCCACACCTCGCTATTATTGTACACTTTGTCCCCACACCTCGCTATTATTGTACACTTTGTCCCCACACCTCGCTATTATTGTACACTTTGTCCCCACACCTCGCTATTATTGTACACTTTGTCCCCACACCTCGGTATTATTGTACACTTTGCCCCCACACCTCGCTATTATTGTACACTTTGTCCCCACACCTCGCTATTATTGTACACTTTGTCCCCACACCTCGCTATTATTGTACACTTTGTCCCCACACCTCGGTATTATTGTACACTTTGCCCCCACACCTCGCTATTATTGTACACTTTGTCCCCACACCTCGCTATTATTGTACACTTTGTCCCCACACCTCGCTATTATTGTACACTTTGTCCCCACACCTCGCTATTATTGTAAAGTTTCGATTCCTCCCTCTCACAGACAGAGATAGAGAGAGAGCACGGACAACCATATTTGTCCAAACAATGACAAGTTCTCAGTTCCAATGTCAGAGAACACGCCAGCTTGAAGTGAACCAACCTGTCCTGTCAGATTTCCTTCATTGCTTATTGCTGTTTGACCTTACTCCGTCAACTCTGTACTTCTTTTCTTGATTAGCCACAGATTTAGAAAACAGTGTGTGGCCGTCACGTCTTCTGGTGCCCTGTAGAGCTGCAACACACTAACCCGGAAATGACGTTTGAAAGCAGAAGATGGAGCGTCAGTCATCCATGAATAATTAAATGATTTCTCTGTTGGCTCCAATCTTCTCGTTCTCATCACTGACCGAGGACTGGGAGAGTAGCAGTGGACGCACACTCGTGACGTCACACGGAAAATATAATATACGTGACTTGTCATACCATTGGTATATTGGTGGGTGGGTGTGGGAGAGGGGGGGTGTAGGTTGTTAGTGTTCCGATATAGTGATATCCGACATATGTCATCACAACACCAGGGTTGCTAACCGTGTCCGCTTTGAGGGGCAGAAATAGCGATCTGGGACACAAAATATTCGACCCACTCCCACAGATGACAATGTTTCAAAGACAAAACAAATGGTTTGTTTGTTTATTTGTTTGTTTGTTTATTTGTTTACATTCTCCAACCAAATCTCGAGGGACTGAATTTTGTGTGATTGCTTTTCCTAATGTTCACGCTGGCAGATGTGCTCCGGTGTCTCCCGCCATACAGGCAGATAATCTCCAACTTGAGAGTTACTTGTCGAGAATGGGAACATTTGTGACGTAGACTCTGTCCTGTTCATCTTGACCGGACAGCGCCCATTGTTAGCCAATTCCTTACAATGTCCAACTGTCAAGGGTTTTTAACGTGCGCAGAATGCACACGGGACGTCCTGTTTCCCGAGAGGGCTCTAGACCCCGGGTCTCACTACCAGGGGACGGTCAAGCCACAAAATCATTTTTTATTTTTTTTTTTCCACCGCCGTGAGAATCAAACCCGGGACCTTCTCGTCTAGAGGCTGACGTGTTAGCTCTAGACCAACCAGGCTGACGTGTTACCTCTAGACCAACCAGGCTGACGTGTTACCTCTAGACCAACCAGGCTGACGTGTTACCTCTAGACCAACCAGGCTGACGTGTTACCTCTGGACCAACCAGGCTGACGTGTTACCTCTAGACCAACCAGGCTGACGTGTTACCTCTAGACCAACCAGGCTGACGTGTTACCTCTAGACCAACCAGGCTGACGTGTTACCTCTAGACCAACCAGGCTGACATGTTACCTCTAGACCAACCAGGCTGACGTGTTACCTCTAGACCAACCAGGCTGACGTGTTACCTCTAGACCAACCAAGATGACGTGTTACCTCTAGACCAACCAAGCTGATGCGTTACCTCTAGACCAACCAGGCTGACATGTTACCTCTAGACCAACCAAGCTGACGTGTTACCTCTAGACCAACCAGGCTGACGTGTTACCTCTAGACCAACCAAGCTGACATGTTACCTCTAGACCAACCAGGCTGACGTGTTACCTCTAGACCAACCAAGGTGACATGTCACCTCTAGACCAACCAGGCTGACATGTTACCTCTAGACCAACCAGGCTGACATGTTACCTCTAGATCAACCAAGCTGACATGTTACCTCTAGACCAACCAAGCTGACGTGTTACCTCTAGACCAACCAGGCTGACATGTTACCTCTAGACCAACCAGGCTGACATGTTACCTCTAGATCAACCAAGCTGACATGTTACCTCTAGAACAACCAGGCTGACATGTTACCTCTAGACCAACCAGGCTGACATGTTACCTCTAGACCAACCAGGCTGACATGTTACCTCTAGACCAACCAGGCTGACATGTTACCTCTAGATCAACCAAGCTGACATGTTACCTCTAGACCAACCAAGCTGACGTGTTACCTCTAGACCAACCAAGGTGACATGTCACCTCTAGACCAACCAGGCTGACATGTTACCTCTAGACCAACCAGGCTGACATGTTACCTCTAGACCAACCAAGCTGACGTGTTACCTCTAAACCAACCAGGCTGACATGTTACCTCTAGACCAACCAAGCTGACATGTTACCTCTAGACCAACCAGGCTGACATGTTACCTCTAGACCAACCAAGCTGACATGTTACCTCTAGACCAACCAGGCTGACATGTTACCTCTAGACCAACCAAGCTGACATGTTACCTCTAGACCAACCAGGCTGACATGTTACCTCTAGACCAACCAGGCTGACATGTTACCTCTAGACCAACCAAGCTGACATGTTACCTCTAGACCAACCAGGCTGACATGTTACCTCTAGACCAACCAAGCTGACGTGTTACCTCTAGACCAACCAGGCTGACATGTTACCTCTAGACCAACCAAGCTGACATGTTACCTCTAGACCAACCAGGCTGACATGTTACCTCTAGACCAACCAAGCTGACATGTTACCTCTAGACCAATCAAGCTGACATGTTACCTCTAGACCAACCAAGCTGACATGTTACCTCTAGACCAACCAAGCTGACATGTTACCCCTAGACCAACCAGGCTGACATGTTAACTCTAGACCAACCAAGCTGACGTGTTACCTCTAGACCAACCAAGCTGACATGTTACCTCTAGACCAATCAGGCTGACATGTTACCTCTAGACCAACCAGGCTGACATGTTACCACTAGACCAATCAGGCTGACATGTTACCTCTAGACCAACCAGGCTGACATGTTACCTCTAGACCAACCAGGCTGACATGTTACCTCTAGACCAACCAGGCTGATATGTTACCTCTAGACCAACCAAGCTGACGTGTTACCTCTAGACCAACCAGGCTGACATGTTATCTCTAGACCAACCAGGCTGACGTGTTACCTCTAGACCAACCAAGCTGACGTGTTACCTCTAGACCAACCAGGCTGACATGTTACCTCTAGACCAACCAAGCTGACATGTTACCTCTAGACCAACCAGGCTGACGTGTTACCTCTAGACCAACCAAGCTGACGTGTTACCTCTAGACCAACCAGGCTGACGTGTTACCTCTAGACCAACCAGGCTGACGTGTTACCTCTAGACCAACCAAGCTGACATATTATCTCTAGACCAACCAGGCTGACGTGTTACCTCTAGACCAACCAGGCTGACGTGTTACCTCTAGACCAACCAGGCTGACATGTTACCTCTAGACCAACCAAGCTGACGTGTTACCTCTAGACCAACCAGGCTGACATGTTACCTCTAGACCAACCAGGCTGACGTGTTACCTCTAGACCAACCAAGCTGACGTGTTACCTCTAGACCAACCAGGCTGACATGTTACCTCTAGACCAACCAGGCTGACATGTTACCTCTAGACCAACCAGGCTGACATGTTACCTCTAGACCAACCAGGCTGACGTGTTACCTCTAGACCAACCAGGCTGACATGTTACCTCTAGACCAACCAGGCTGACATGTTACCTCTAGACCAACCAGGCTGACATGTTACCTCTAGACCAACCAAGCTGACGTGTTACCTCTAGACCAACCAGGCTGACGTGTTACCTCTAGACCAACCAGGCTGACATGTTACCTCTAGACCAACCAGGCTGACATGTTACCTCTAGACCAACCAAGCTGACGTGTTACCTCTAGACCAACCAGGCTGACATGTTACCTCTAGACCAACCAGGCTGACGTGTTACCTCTAGACCAACCAAGCTGACGTGTTACCTCTAGACCAACCAGGCTGACAAGTTACCTCTAGACCAACCAGGCTGACATGTTACCTCTAGACCAAATAGGCTGACATGTTACTTCGAAACCAACCAGGCTGACGTGTTACCTCTAGACCAACCAGGCTGACATGTTACTTCTAAACCAACCAGGCTGACGTGTTACCTCTAGACCAACCAGGCTGACATGTTACCTCTAGACCAAATAGGCTGACATGTTACTTCTTAACCAACCAGGCTGACGTGTTACCTCTAGACCAACCAGGCTGACGTGTTACCTCTAGACCAACCAGGCTGACGTGTTACCTCTAGACCAACCAGGCTGACATGTTACCTCTAGACCAACCAGGCTGACGTGTTACCTCTAGACCAACCAGGCTGACATGTTACCTCTAGACCAACCAGGCTGACATGTTACCTCTAGACCAACCAAGCTGACGTGTTACCTCTAGACCAACCAGGCCGACATGTTACCTCTAGACCAACCAGGCTGACGTGTTACCTCTAGACCAACCAAGCTGACGTGTTACCTCTAGACCAACCAGGCTGACAAGTTACCTCTAGACCAACCAGGCTGACATGTTACCTCTAGACCAAATAGGCTGACATGTTACTTCGAAACCAACCAGGCTGACGTGTTACCTCTAGACCAACCAGGCTGACATGTTACTTCTAAACCAACCAGGCTGACGTGTTACCTCTAGACCAACCAGGCTGACATGTTACCTCTAGACCAAATAGGCTGACATGTTACTTCTTAACCAACCAGGCTGACGTGTTACCTCTAGACCAACCAGGCTGACGTGTTACCTCTAGACCAACCAGGCTGACATGTTACCTCTAGACCAACCAGGCTGACATGTTACCTCTAGACCAACCAGGCTGACGTGTTACCTCTAGACCAACCAGGCTGACGTGTTACCTCTAGACCAACCAGGCTGACGTGTTACCTCTAGACCAATCAGGCTGACGTGTTACCTCTAGACCAACCAGGCTGACGTGTTACCTCTAGACCAACCAGGCTGACATGTTACTTCTAAACCAACCAGGCTGACGTGTTACCTCTAGACCAACCAAGCTGACGTGTTACCTCTAGACCAAATAGGCTGACATGTTACTTCGAAACCAACCAGGCTGACGTGTTACCTCTAGACCAACCAGGCTGACATGTTACCTCTAGACCAACCAGGCTGACGTGTTACCTCTAGACCAACCAGGCTGACATGTTACCTCTAGACCAAATAGGCTGACATGTTACTTCTAAACCAACCAGGCTGACGTGTTACCTCTAGACCAACCAGGCTGACGTGTTACCTCTAGACCAACCAGGCTGACGTGTTACCTCTAGACCAACCAGGCTGACATGTTACCTCTAGACCAACCAGGCTGACGTGTTACCTCTAGACCAAATAGGCTGACATGTTACTTCTAAACCAACCAGGCTGACATGTTACCTCTAGACCAACCAGGCTGACGTGTTACCTCTAGACCAACCAGGCTGACGTGTTACCTCTAGACCAAATAGGCTGACATGTTACTTCTAAACCAACCAGGCTGACATGTTACCTCTAGACCAACCAGGCTGACATGTTACCTCTAGACCAACCAGGCTGACATGTTACCTCTAGACCAACCAGGCTGACATGTTACCTCTAGACCAAAGAAGCTGACGTGTTACCTCTAGACCAACCAGGCTGACGTGTTACCTCTAGACCAACCAGGCTGACATGTTACTTCTAAACCAACCAGGCTGACATGTTACCTCTAGACCATCCAGGCTGACATGTTACCTCTAGACCAACCAGGCTGACATGTTACCTCTAGACCAACCAGGCTGACATGTTACCTCTAGACCAACCAGGCTGACATGTTACCTCTAGACCAACCAGGCTGACATGTTACTTCTAAACCAACCAGGCTGACATGTTACCTCTAGACCAACCAGGCTGACATGTTACCTCTAGACCAACCAAGCTGACGTGTTACCTCTAGACCAACCAGGCTGACGTGTTACCTCTAGACCAACCAGGCTGACATGTTACCTCTAGACCAACCAAGCTGACATGTTACCTCTAGACCAACCAAGCTGACGTGTTACCTCTAAACCAACCAGGCTGACATGTTAGCTCTAGACCAACCAAGCTGACATGTTACTTCTAAACCAACCAGGCTGACATGTTACCTCTAGACCAACCAGGCTGACATGTTACCTCTAGACCAACCAAGCTGACATGTTACCTCTAGACCAACCAGGCTGACATGTTACCTCTAGACCAACCAGGCTGACATGTTACCTCTAGACCAACCAAGCTGACATGTTACCTCTAGACCAACCAGGCTGACATGTTACCTCTAGACCAACCAAGCTGACGTGTTACCTCTAGACCAACCAGGCTGACATGTTACCTCTAGACCAACCAAGCTGACGTGTTACCTCTAGACCAACCAGGCTGACATGTTACCTCTAGACCAACCAGGCTGACATGTTACCTCTAGACCAACCAGGCTGACATGTTACCTCTAGACCAACCAGGCTGACATGTTACCTCTAGACCAACCAGGCTGACATGTTACCTCTAGACCAACCAGGCTGACATGTTACCTCTAGACCAACCAAGCTGACGTGTTACCTCTAGACCAACCAGGCTGACGTGTTACCTCTAGACCAACCAGGCTGACGTGTTACCTCTAGACCAACCAGGCTGACGTGTTACCTCTAGACCAACCAGGCTGACGTGTTACCTCTAGACCAACCAGGCTGACGTGTTACCTCTAGACCAACCAGGCTGACGTGTTACCTCTAGACCAATCAGGCTGACGTGTTACCTCTAGACCAACCAGGCTGACGTGTTACCTCTAGACCAAATAGGCTGACATGTTACCTCTAGACCAACCAGGCTGACATGTTACCTCTAGACCAACCAAGCTGACGTGTTACCTCTAGACCAACCAGGCTGACATGTTACCTCTAGACCAACCAGGCTGACGTGTTACCTCTAGACCAACCAGGCTGACGTGTTACCTCTAGACCAACCAAGCTGACGTGTTACCTCTAAACCAACCAGGCTGACATGTTACCTCTAGACCAACCAAGCTGACGTGTTACCTCTAAACCAACCAGGCTGACATGTTACCTCTAGACCAACCAGGCTGACGTGTTACCTCTAAACCACTCAGCTCCACAAACGAATTAAAACCCAGGACTTTCGTGTTTGTTTTTAATTCAATTACAATTAGTATTTGTTATTTCATAAAGCGCGTACGCACGCACACCAGGGCTGTTTAATTAAAGGATGGACATAGCGAGCCAGCGCAGCCAAGATTTGCGGAGATAGAGAGCTCACTTGACGCTAGGTTCTGACGACAAACGGCCGTTTGATTGCTTCCTTGGCAATTGAAATAAACAAGAGTAGGACACACATGGCCGCTGTCCAGGCAAAGATTGTTCAGTAAAATCTAATCATTCGTGCTGACGACGGATGTGTCGGGCCGAGAGGCGCAGACATCACGGGGTTGTCGTCAACTAGTGACACAACGTATCTCATCCTCATCATCATGTGCCTTACAGGATGGCGTAGGCGATCATGTCCCTCCACAATCTTCTATCTACAGTACATCCTATCAGTTCTGTTGTTGACTGTTTTCCATGCCATGACACCAAGCCATCCAGTATTTTCTCTCTTTGTCGTCCGCGATCTCTCTTTCCTTGTATTGTGCCAGTTGTAACCAAGTATTCCAACTTTCCTCTTCTCATGATGTGCCCGAAAAACGTTGATTGTTTCTTTCTGATGTTTTTTAAGAGCTCGCTTTTTGTGTTGGCCTCTTTGAGAACTTCCTCATTGGTCTTTTTAGCTGTCCAGGGAACTTTCAACATTCTTCTGAGAAATCCCATCTCTGAGGCCTCTAATCGTCTTTTCATTTGTTTGTCAACTGTCCATGATTCGCTTCCATTGGTCAGAATTGGTTCTATATAGCACCAATGAACTCTCTTTCTCATTTTTATTGACATAGATTTGTTGCATAAGATATTTTTCATTTTCTGAAATGCTATTTTGGCCTGAGCTGTTCTGCTTTTTATTTCTGTGGTGCATCTCCCATCTGATGTTATTATTGTGCCCAAGTATTTGAAACGTTGCACTTGTTTCAGATTTGTCTTGTTTATTTTTATGCTGCATGATGGTGGTGATTGTTTCTTCGATATAACCATTACTTCTGTTTTCTTACTATTCAGACTGAGACCTTTCTTGTTGCTTTCTTCTACTATTATGTCTATTATTTCTTGTAGCTCATTCTCTGTCTCTGCTATTAAGACTGTGTCATCCGCATATCGCAAATTATTTATGTTGTGACCGTTGACTTCAATTCCTTTTTTTGTCTATTATTGATCTAATAATATATTCGCTGTAAAGTGAAAACAAATCCTGTGACAGAACACAGCCTTGTCTGACTCCTTGTTTTATATATTGGAATTGTCCTGTTTGGTTGTTAATTCGTATAGCTGCTGTTTGTTGCCAGTACATGTTTTTTATGATTCGCAGATCCTTGCCATCAATGTTTAATTTCTCCAGCATATTGATTATTTCCACATGCTTTACCTTGTCAAATGCTTTTGTGTAGTCTATAAAGCACATATATAGATCTTTCTTTACCTCTATAGATCTTTCTATCAATGTCCTTAAGATGTATATTGCATTATTGGTGCCATTTCCTTCCACAAATCCACATTGTTCCTCACTTATTTCTGGTTTTATTTTGTTCCTTACACGTCTCATGATTATTCTTAGTAATATGTTAGTCATATGGCTCATGAGACTAATAGTGTGGTGGTCTTCACAATCAGTGGTTCCTGACTTCTTCGGTATGGCTACAAAGATAGATTTTAGTAGATCTTCGGGTATATGTCCAGTGTTATATATGTCATTGAGTAATTTTGTTATGACTTGTACTCCCAGCTCTCCTAATGCATTTATCTCTTCGATTGTTATATTGTCAGGACCTGGAGCTTTGCCTCTTTTCATGTGTTGAATTGCGTCCTCCACTTCACTCTGCATTATTGGTGGTCCTGTGTCTTCATTTGAATTGTTTAATTCTGGTCTTTCATCATCATAGAGTTGACTGATATATTCTGTCCATCTTTCCATTGTCTTCTCCTGTCCCAATATTATATTTCCTTCCTTTGATTTCACACATCCTGAAACTTTGACTTATTTTCTTCCTGTTAATTCATTTAACTGATTGTGCATCAATTTTGAGTCTTTCTTTTGTTGTTTTTCCATTTCTTCACATTTCTGTTTTAACCATCCTTCCTTTGCTTCTCTGCACTTGTTTTGGATCTCTTTGTGCAATATTTTGTATGCTCGTTCTTCTTTCTTATGTTTTCTTCTTTCGTCCATTAGTTGTAATATTTCTTCTGTCATCCATTTCTTTTTGTTGATTCTTTTAGTCACTGGTATTACTTCTTTTGATGTTTGTTGAATCGATTGTTTGAGCATTTCCCACTGCTCCTGGATGTCCTGTATTTTCTCAATAGCATTATATCTATTGTGTACTATCATGCTTTACTTATCACTCATCTGTTTATCTACTCTTAGTATATCTAGTTCTAATTTTATATTTCTTGGTGATTTCTGTGCCTTCCGCAGTTGTATTCTTATCTTTCAACTACTGGTACATGGTCACTATTGCAATCTGCTCCTGGCTTTGTTTTAACCGATGTTAGCCCATTCCTGAATCTTCTCTGTACCAGTATAAAATCAATTTGATTGTGTACTTTTTTGTCTGGGCTTTGCCATGTCCACAGTCGCCTAGGCTGTTGTTTGAACCAGGTGTTACCTATAATCATTTCATGTGTCTTTGCCTAATCTATCAATCTATTCCCTCTGTCATTCGTCTCTCCAAGGCCATGCCCCCCCCCCCCGCCCCCAGTCACATTTTGCACTTTAGCTGTTCCTACCTTTGCATTGAAATCTCCTAATACAACAGTTATTTCATGGGATTTACACTGTTCCATGGTTGCCTCTAGCTCCTCGTAAAAAGTGTCAATGTCTTCTTCTTCGCTATTACTTGTTGGTACATAAACTTGAATTATGTTGATACCCATTGGTCTTCCTCTCAATTTTACTAGCAGATTTATGTCTGATACTGGCCAATATCCTTTCACTGTTTTGCTTCTTTCTCTATCTAACATGATGCCTACTCCTCTTTCGTGTGTGGTTCCCCCAGAGTAAATTATATTACACAACGTATCTTCAATCATTTAACAGGTGAATGGTTAAACGATTCTTTGCTGGCGTGAATGTTTGTCTCGGTAGCCTGGTTGGGACACCACCCCGCTACCACCGACAATCCGCGTTCGATCCCCGCTGGAAGCAGTGTGTGGACTGTACACGTGCTTGGTGAAATACCCCGCGGTCGACCCAGCCGCTGGCAGAAATGGGTATCAGGATAGCACTGGGAAGTTGAGGAATGGCGCGTCGCTCGTGAGTTACGATGTTTGAATCGACACTAGACAGGAGTCTCCGAACACTTCCGCATAAACGGCCGAGCTCGCATGTGTAAAACCCACCTTCTAAGACACCGATTCAAGTCTCGTACCTTGACCTTTGTTAGCCAATGAGCCACTTCCGGTTGTCTGAGCATGCGCAGAAATTATTCATTGGATGAGAACGAGGACTTCGGTTTGGTGAAGATCTCAAATCAAGACCTGATTCCACAGCAGCAGATCATGAGCTTTTGCTGTTTATTTGTTCACCTCAAGTATTCTCTTTATCAGCAATGTCGTTTCTTGTATAAATGTTTCACTGGTTTTTTTTTTTTTGCAGTGGCCCATATAGTTTTGTCTGTAGTGTTGTATCTATGGGCCAATAGATTTTTCTCAGTCTACTATATTCAGTACAGTCTTGAAGTATGTGTTCAGCAGTCTGGGGCGCCTGTAATGTTGTATCTATGGGCCAATGAATTTTCCTCAGTTTACTATATTCAGTGGGAGCCGCGATAGCTCAGTGGTTAGTGAACTGGACTACACAGGACAAGAGGTAAGGTTCGATCCCAACCGACGGCTCCGGTTCACCAGCCTTTAATGGGTACCGGATTCTTTTTCTGGGAAAGTAAAGCGACACGGGCGTAATACCGACTACATTACCCCAAACATCATGTGCTTAAGGTCTGTAAAATATAGAATCACTAATACCATATTCCCTATACGCCACTTGGTGTGACGGGGGTACTTTACTTTTTTTTTTTTTTTTTACTATATTCAGTGCAGTCTTGAAGTATGTGTTCAACAGTCTTGGGCACCTGTAGTGTTGTATCTATGGACCAATAGATTTTCCTCAGTCTACTTTATTCAGTGCAATCTTGAAGTATGTGTTCAGCAGTCTGGGGCGCCTGCCCACCTGTACATGTAGTTGAAGTGCCGATCCTGCATGTTACTGTGGGACCGCTTATGTTGTTGCAGTGCCTCATGAGAGTCGACGTTCCGAGAAATTGCTGATCACGTGACCATCAACACAGAGCGTCTTTGCATCGAATCTTTGTTCAGACATGTTCTGTGTGACGGCGCCTTGACAGATTTGCTCCAGTTGGTAGCAGGCAATCACGATTTCTATGCAAAACAAACACACAACGGTATAAAGCAGCTAAACTGCCGGAGAGACGAGAAAAATTACGACGTTTCGGCAAAAGCTTGATCAGGAACAAAACTCACACTATTCTCAGATAAACACGACAAGTCTTTCAGCTCCCTGTGGAGCATCGGTCTTCAACAAACACTTTCAGCTCCCTGTGGAGCATAGGTCTTCAACAAACAATCTCAACTCCCTGTGGAGCATATGTCTTCCACAAACAATATCAACTCCCTGTGGAGCATAGGTCTTCAACAAACACTTTCAGCCCCCCGTGGAGCATAGGTCTTCAACAAACACTTTCAGCCCCCTGTGGAGCATAGGTCTTCAACAAACACTTTCAGTATTTCCTTTTCAAGTGTCGAAATGTGAATTTTCTCTTTTCCTTTGGTAGCTTTTTTATTTTTTTTAAAGAGTGTATAATAACAGTTTGTGTGTGAAAACAACAAAAATTTAGAGAAACAACACGATTAGAAAACGGGTCACGGACAACAGTGATCGCAGTGCACGGGCAAGCACTGGTAGCTTACACAACAGCGGCAGAGGACAATGTAACATACACACAACAGTGCTCAGAGGGCAATATAACATACACACAACAGTGCTCAGAGGACAATATAACATACACACAACAGTGCTCAGAGGACAATGTAACATACACACAACAGTGCTCAGAGGACAATGTAACATACACACAACAGTGCTCAGAGGACAATGTAACATACACACAACAGTGCTCAGAGGACAATGTAACATACACACAACAGTGCTCAGAGGACAATGTAACATACACACAACAGTGCTCAGAGGACAATATAACATACACACAACAGTGCTCAGAGGACAATATAACATACACACAACAGTGCTCAGAGGACAATGTAACATACACACAACAGTGCTCAGAGGACAATGTAACATACACACAGCAGTGCTCAGAGGACAATGTAACATACACACAACAGTGCTCAGAGGACAATGTAACATACACACAACAGTGCTCAGAGGACAATGTAACATTCACACAGCAGTGCTCAGAGGACAATGTAACATACACACAACAGTGCTCAGAGGACAATGTAACATACACACAACAGTGCTCAGAGCCAAAATAATGGAGAAACAATCGCGATCAAACAGCAAAAAACGCAGATTGTTTCTCCCCTCGACGCCAACGGCAATAGAGGAAGACTTTCAGTTCCCATAGGTCTTCTACAAACACTTTCCAAGCCGTTCTGTCTCTTGTCATTCTTTTAAGATCACTACATGTTTTCCCAAAATTCTTCATCTCTGCTTCCATCTGTCTTCCCCAAAAATATTTTGATCTTCCTCTTTTTCTCTTCCCCTGGGGATTCCAAAAAAAGTGCCTGTTGTGTAATACTCTCAAATGGCTTCCGCAGTGTGTGTCCTATCCAGCACCATCGTCCTCACTGTATCTCTTTGACATCTGGTATTTGACTGACACTTTCGCATACTTCAAATATCTTTTGGCATGTGCTGAGCCTGCTATGATGTGGACTGCAGCTACCTTTCTTTGTTTGGGAGATGAGTTGGTGATTCGGATGATTCCACTGGCACGGGCGGTTGAGCAATTATGGATTTGAATTCGCTGACAGTGATACCGGGGGCTTCCATAACCAAAGAACATACTTCGATGTCAGAGATTGTGTCCTGCCATAGCGACATGGCAGGTTTATTAGTAAAGTAGACGTTCAATGATCTTAAGCAACTTAACCTAAAGGGAGATGACACAAACTACGACGTTTCGGCAAAAGTCTTCATCGATAACAACAAATATTAACAAACAGAAAAACACGGAGAAAACACTCAAAACACACAGAGAAAAGTGATGACTGACCCTTGTAAATGGTTTGCCTCCAAAGCTTGGCGAAGTTTGTTCAAATCTTTGCGACACGTAGGGCATTATTTTGACCTTGGGACAGAACGGAAGGCTACACACCGGCTGGCAAGTGAACTGTCTGCATGCACAAAGAAAAAAATGCGAAACGAATATTGTACGATTCACATTTACATGCAAATTTATTTTTAAATGTAAAAATATGCACATTTTTGCCCGATAAAAATATATAAAGATAAGAAAAAAATTAAAATATATAGAAGTGGTTCGGTGGGGGTGGAGGCAAGGATTAAATGCGGATGTTTTGTCTGGAATCTCCATGGTTATGACTAAGCCAAACTGATCCCGAAATGCCGTTTAGAGCTCGATGAATGGACCGCCGTTCGTGCATGAGTAATGCGACCATGATCTGTGGCTAGATCGTCCCTAGCAGTTACCGAGGATCGACCGAGCAGCGCCACACACAAACCTGATGTTTTCCTTTGATGTAAAGGCTGTCGTCACGCTATGGGTCACAGCGGTGTTGTCATGCTATTTTAGTAGTCTCGGTAAATGTTCTCAGTGTTCATGGCTCGAATAGACTTCTGCTGTGGATTTCCCCATTAAGGTCCCTAACTGTAGATACTGAGTTGTTTCCTGACATAACCTGTCTCAGCAATACAAGAATGTGGTTCGGCATATCTGTCCTTCCTGGCAGGGACTGTACTAGTTGGAGCAGCCGTTGTCTCTACAGCTGAGATGGAATCACAAGGAGGCTGTACCACAGAAATAAAAAGTTGAATATATCACGCCAAAATCACATTTCAGAAAATGAAAAACGTCTTTGGCAACAAGTCTATGTAAATAGAAATGAGAAAGTTCATCGTTGCTATATAGAGCCAATTCTGACGTATGGAAGTGAATCATAGACAGTAGACAAACAAATGAAAAGACGATTAGAGGTCATGAAGATAGGAATTCTCACAAGAACGTTGAAAGTTTCCTGGACAAAGAACAACGAGGAAGTTCTCAAAGAGGCCAACACAAAGAACAACGAGGAAGTTCTCAAAGAGGCCAACACAAAGAACAACGAGGAAGTTCTCAAAGAGGCCAACACAAAGAACAACGAGGAAGTTCTCAAAGAGGCCAACACAAAGAACAACGAGGAAGTTCTCAAAGAGGCCAACACAAAGAACAACGAGGAAGTTCTCAAAGAGGCCAACACAAAGAACAACGAGGAAGTTCTCAAAGAGGCCAACACAAACACGGAGCTGCTAAGAAACATCAGAAAGAAACAATCAACATTTTTTGGGCACATCATGAGAAGAGGAAAGTTGGAATACTTGGTTACAACTGGCAAAATAGAGGGAAAGAGAGATCGCGGACGACAAAGAGAGAAACTACTGGATAGCTTGGTGTCATGGCATGGAAAACAGTCAACAACAGAATTGATACGATGCACTGTGGATAGAGAACTGTGGATGAACATGGTCGCACGCGCCAGTCTATGACGTATATGATGATGATAGTACATTCAAAATGATCGACAGAGTCGTCGCAATTTAAACTGTTCCAATATTTGTGTTTAAATTAGGTTTATTTTTATATCAAAAAGGGTTAAATTTGTGGAATTGTGAAATAATTGTTCTCATAAACGTTATCGAACTAAGTCACGAATACGTTAACATTGAACTAAGTCACGAATACGTTAACATTGAAATAAGTCACGAATATGTTAACATTGAACAAT
Source organism: Megaustenia siamemsis (assembly GCA_032433765.1). Taxonomy (NCBI): domain Eukaryota; kingdom Metazoa; phylum Mollusca; class Gastropoda; order Stylommatophora; family Ariophantidae; genus Megaustenia; species Megaustenia siamemsis. Next base: position 126,249 of record JAVIAB010000049.1, on the reverse strand, counting down.
GTAACAAATATGTTAACATTGAATTAGGTCGCGAATACGTTAACATTGAACTAAGTCACAAATATGTTAACATTGAAATAAGTCACGAATATGTTAACATTGAACTAGGTCGCGAATATGTTAACATTGAATTAGGTCACGAATACGTTAACATTGAACTAGGTCACGAATATGTTAACATTGAACTAGATCACGAATATGTTAACATTGAACTTGATTATGGACATTTTCTTTCCTGATATTTATGGACATTTTCTTTCTTGACATTTATGGACATTTTTTCCCCATTGATTTAAGTTGATTTGATGAAGAAACCATATTTATGATTGTATAAATTGCTGACTTACAGTTTATTATCGTTGTCGATGAGAACATTTTCTGGCTGATCGTACGGACAAACGGCAGCACCTGGACACATACAATTGTGCACGATTCGTCGCTCTGTGCATGGTGTCCCGTCGGGTTGCTCCTTGGTCTTGACAAACACATCGGCACACACCGCTCGATCTGGACAAGTCAGGTTGTCATTTCTCTGTTGAAATTCCCGACAGATTTGGCCGCATTAAAGCTTGAACTTAACTGGGGTTTGGTCAATGATTTGGACAAAATCTGGCTACTTTAGGGGGATTCTACAATAGGCAGACAGGAAGGCAGACAGGAAGGCAGACAGACCAGACAAAGTTGTAGATACGTAAATAGAAGATGGGAGGGGAAAAAAAAGTGGGGGATTTGGCGCTTGTGTTACTATTGTGTGACCTTTGTACAGTTGTTTGTCAACAATACTTTAGTGGATTTACTCTTGTGTGTCTTTTCCTTTTATTCATTGGGCGCCGTCTTCACATCGAAGGTTGGCTACCATAGAACGTCATTGGGTGCCGTCTCCACGTCGAAGGTTGGCTACCATAGAGTGTCATTTGGTGCCGTCTCCACGTCGAAGGTTGGCTACCATAGAGTGTCATTGGGTGCCGTCTCCACGTCGAAGGTTGGCTACCATAGAGCGCCATTGGGTGCCGTCTCCACGTCGAGGGTTGGCTACCATAGAGTGTCATTGGGTGCCGTCTCCACATCGAAGGTTGGCTACCATAGAGTGTCATTGGGTGCCGTCTCCACATCGAAGGTTGGCTACCATAGAGTGTCATTGGGTGCCGTCTCCACGTCGAGGGTTGGCTACCATAGAGTGTCATTGGGTGCCGTCTCCACATCGAAGGTTGGCTACCATAGAGTGTCATTGGGTGCCGTCTCCACATCGAAGGTTGGCTACCATAGAGTGTCATTGGGTGCCGTCTCCACATCGAAGGTTGGCTACCATAGAGTGTCATTGGGTGCCGTCTCCATGTCGAAGGTTGGCTACCATAGAGCGTCATTGGGTGCCGTCTCCACATAGAAGGTTGGCTACCATAGAGTGTCATTGGGTGCCGTCTCCACATCGAAGGTTGGCTACCATAGAGTGTCATTGGGTGCCGTCTCCACGTCGAAGGTTGCCTACCATAGAGTGTCATTGGGTGCCGTCTCCACGTCGAAGGTTGGCTACCATAGAGTGTCATTGGGTGCCGTCTCCACATCGAAGGTTGGCTACCATAGAGTGTCATTGGGTGCCGTCTCCACATCGAAAGTTGGCTACCATAGAGTGTCATTGGGTGCCGTCTCCATGTCGAAGGTTGGCTACCATAGAGCGTCATTGGGTGCCGTCTCCACATCGAAGGTTGACTACCATAGAGCGTCATTGGGTGCCGTCTCCACGTCGGAGGTTGGCTACCATAGAGCGTCATTGGGTGCCGTCTTCACGTCGAAGGTTGGCTACCATAGAGTGTCATTGGGTGCCGTCTCCACATCGAAGGTTGGCTACCATAGAGCGTCATTGGGTGCCGTCTCCACGTCGAAGGTTGGCTACCATAGAGTGTCATTGGGTGCCGTCTCCACATCGAAGGTTGGCTACCATAGTGTCTCATTGGGTGCCGTCTCCACATCGAAGGTTGGCTACCATAGAGAGTCATTGGGTGCCGTCTCCACATCGAAGGTTGGCTACCATAGAGTGTCATTGGGTGCCGTCTCCACATCGAAGGTTGGCTACCATAGAGTGTCATTGGGTGCCGTCTCCACATCGAAGGTTGGCTACCATAGAGTGTCATTGGGTGCCGTCTCCACATCGAAGGTTGGCTACCATAGAGCGTCATTGGGTGCCGTCTCCACGTCGAAGGTTGGCTACCATAGAGTGTCATTGGGTGCCGTCTCCACATCGAAGGTTGGCTACCATTGAGCGTCATTGGGTGACGTCTCCACATCGAAGGTTGGCTACCTTAGAGTGTCATTGGGTGCCGTCTCCACGTCGAAGGTTGGCTACCATAGAGTGTCATTGGGTGCCGTCTCCACATCGAAGGTTGGCTACCATAGAGTGTCATTGGGTGCCGTCTCCACATCGAAGGTTGGCTACCATAGAGCGTCATTGGGTGCCGTCTCCACGTCGAAGGTTGGCTACCATAGAGCGTCATTGGGTGCCGTCTCCACATCGAAGGTTGGCTACCATAGAGCGTCATTGGGTGCCGTCTCCACGTCGAAGGTTGGCTACCATAGAGCGTCATTGGGTGCCGTCTCCACGTCGAAGGTTGGCTACCATAGAGCGTCATTGGGTGCCGTCTCCACATCGAAGGTTGGTTACCATAGAGTGTCATTGGGTGCCGTCTCCACATCGAAGGTTGTCTACCATGGAGCGTCATTGGGTGCCGTCTCCACGTCGAAGGTTGGCTACCATAGAGCGTCATTGGGTGCCGTCTCCACGTCGAAGGTTGGCTACCATAGAGCGTCATTGGGTGCCGTCACCACGTCGAAGGTTGGCTACCATAGAGCGTCATTGGGTGCCGTCTCCACATCGAAGGTTGGCTACCATAGAGCGTCATTGGGTGTCGTCTCCACATCGAAGGTTGGCTACTATAGAGTGTCATTGGGTGCCGTCTCCACATCGAAGGTTGGCTACCATAGAGCGTCATTGGGTGCCGTCTCCACGTCGAAGGTTGGCTACCATAGAGTGCCATTGGGTGCCGTCTCCACGTCGAAGGCTGGCTACCATAGAGCGTCATTGGGTGCCGTCTCCACGTCGAAGGTTGGCTACCATAGAGTGTCATTGGGTGCCGTCTCCACATCGAAGGTTGGCTACCATAGAGCGTCATTGGGTGCCGTCTCCACGTCGAAGGTTGGCTACCATAGAGCGTCATTGGGTGCCGTCTCCACATCGAAGGTTGGCTACCATAGAGCGTCATTGGGTGCCGTCTCCACGTCGAAGGTTGGCTACCATAGAGCGTCATTGGGTGCCGTCTCCACATCGAAGGTTGGCTACAATAGAGCGTCATTGGGTGCCGTCTCCACATCGAAGGTTGGCTACCATAGAGCGTCATTGGGTGCCGTCTCCACATCGAAGGTTGGCTACCATGGCGCGTCATTGGGTGCCGTCTCCACGTCAAAGGTTGGCTACCATAGAGCGTCATTGGGTGCCGTCTTCACGTCGAAGGTTGACTACCATAGAGCGTCATTGGGTGCCGTCTCCACATCGAAGGTTGGCTACCATAGAGCGTCATTGGGTGCCGTCTCCACATCGAAGGTTGGCTATCATAGAGTGTCATTGGGTGCCGTCTCCACATCGAAGGTTGGCTACCATAGAGCGTCATTGGGTGCCGTCTCCACGTCGAAGGTTGTCTACCATAGAGCGTCATTGGGTGCCGTCTCCACGTCGAAGGTTGTCTACCATAGAGTGTTATTGGGTGCCGTCTCCACATCGAAGGTTGGCTAC
>JAVIAB010000049.1:107468-117468 GCA_032433765.1 Megaustenia siamemsis | reverse complement strand
AAGCCTTAGGAAAAATAAAGATACAGACTAATTGAAGAATAGACATATCGACTTGTAATTGACAGAGAATGACTAATTGGTAAATAGACAGAAAAACCTTATACCTGGCATTCGGATTGACAGACAAACTGATTAAGTGACAGAGAAACAGTCTAACTAGATGAATGATAAGCTGACTATTTAACAAATAGACAGACAGACATACTGATTTATTCAGTCATGCTGACTAACTGGTAGACAGATTAACAATTTAACAGACAAGCAGACTGACAGACTAACTTATTGAGACATAATGACTAATGGAAAGGCAGACTAACAGGCAGACATAAAGGTAGACAGACAGACGGACGGATGGATGGTTGGGTGGGTGGATGGGTGGATGGGTGGGTGAATGGGTGGGTGGATGAATGAATGAAATTAGATGGGTGGATGGATTGGTGGGTGGAAGGATTGGTGGGTGGATGGACGGATTGGTGGGTGGAAGGATTGGGGTGGATGGATGGATTGGTGGGTGGAAAGATTGGTGGGTGGATGGATGGATTGGTGGGTGGAAGGATTGGTGGGTGAAAGGATTGGTGGGTGGATGGATTGGTGGGTGGAAGGATTGGTGGGTGGAAGGATTGGTGGGTGGAAGGATTGGTGGGTGGATGGATTGGTGGGTGGAAGGATTGGTGGGTGGATGGATGGATTGGTGGGTGGAAGGATTGGTGGATGGATGGATGGATTGGTGGGTGGAAGGATTGGTGGATGGATGGATTGGTGGGTGGAAGGATTGGTGGATGGATGGATTGGTGGGTGGAAGGATTGGTGGGTGGAAGGATTGGTGGGTGGATGGATTGGTGGGTGGAAGGATTGGTGGGTGGATGGGTGTATTGGTGGGTGGAAGGATTGGTGGGTGGAAGGATTGGTGGGTGGAAGGATTGGTGGTTGGATGGATGGATTGGTGGGTGGATGGGTGTATTGTGGGTGGATGGATTGGTGGGTGGAAGGATTGGTGGGTGGAAGGATTGGTGGGTGGAAGGATTGGTGGGTGGATGGATTGGTGGGTGGAAGGATTGGTGGGTGGATGGATGGATTGGTGGGTGGAAGGATTGGTGGATGGATGGATGGATTGGTGGGTGGAAGGATTGGTGGATGGATGGATTGGTGGGTGGAAGGATTGGTGGATGGATGGATTGGTGGGTGGAAGGATTGGTGGGTGGAAGGATTGGTGGGTGGATGGATTGGTGGGTGGAAGGATTGGTGGGTGGATGGGTGTATTGGTGGGTGGAAGGATTGGTGGGTGGAAGGATTGGTGGGTGGAAGGATTGGTGGTTGGATGGATGGATTGGTGGGTGGATGGGTGTATTGGTGGGTGGAAGGATTGGTGGGTGGAAGGATTGGTGGTTGGATGGATGGATTGGTGGGTGGAAGGATTGGTGGGTGGAAGGATTGGTGGTTAGATGGATTGGTGGGTGGATGGATGGATTGGTGGGTGGAAGGATTGGTGGGTGGATTGATGGATTGGTGGGTGGATAGATTGGTGGGTGGAAGGATTGGTGGGTGGATGGATTGGTGGGTGAAAGGATTGGTGGGTGGATGGATGGATTGGTGGGTGGAAGGATTGGTGGATGGATGGATGGATTGGTGGGTGGAAGGATTGGTGGGTGGATGGATTGGTGGATGGAAGGATTGATGGATGGATTGGTGGGTGGAGGGAATAGTCGGTGGAAGGATTGGTGGGTGGATGGATGGATTGGTGGGTGGAAGGATTGGTGGGTAGATGGATGGATTGGTGGGTGGAAGGATTGGGGTGGATGGATGGATTGGTGGGTGGATGGATGGATTGGTGGGTGGAAGGATTGGTGGGTGGAAGGATTGGTGGATGGATGGATGGAGTGGTGGGTGGAAGGATTGGTGGGTGGATGGATTGGTGGTTGGATGGATGGATTGGTGGGTGGAAGGATTGGTGGGTGGAATGATTGGTGGGCGGAAGGATTGGTGGGTGGATGGATGGATTGGTGGGTGGAAGGATTTGTGGGTGGAAGGATTGGTGGGTGGAAGGATTGGTGGGTCGATGGATGGATTGGTGGGTGGAAGGATTCGTGGGTGGATGGATGGATTGGTGGGTGGATGGGTGCATGGATGCATGGATGGATAAATTGGTGGGTGGGTGGATGGATTGGTGGGTGGATGGATGAATTGGTGGGTGGGTGGATGGATGGATGGATTGGTGGGTGGGTGGATGAATGGGTGGGTGGATAGAATGGTGGGTGGATGAATTGGTGGGTGGGTAGATGGATGGATGGATGGATTTATGAATGGGTGGATGGATTGATGTATTGGTGGATGGATGGATTGGTGGGTGGGTGGATGGATGGATGGATGGATGAATTGTTGGGTGGGTGGGTAGAAGGATGGATTTGTGTGTGGGTGGATTGGTGGATGGAGGGATGAATTGGTGGATGGGTGGGTAGAAAGATGGATTGGTGAGTGTGGGGGATGGATGGATGGATTGGTGGGTGGGTGGATGGATGGATTGGTGGGTGGGTGGATGGATGGATTGTGGGTGGGTGGATGGATGGATGGATTGGTGGATGTATGGATTGGTGGGTAGGTGGATGGATGGATTTATTGGTGGGTGGGTGGATGGATGAATTGGTGGGTGGGTGGATGGATTGATTGTTGGATGGAAGGATGAATTGGTGGGTGGGTAGAAGGATGGATTGGTGGGTGGGTGGGTGGATGGATGGATTGGTGGGTGGGTGGATGGATGGATGGATGGATTGGTGGGGGTGGATGGATGGATGGATTGGTGGGTGGGTGGATGGATGGATGGATTGGTGGGTTGGTGGATGTATGGATTTGTGGGTGGGTGGATGGATGGATGAATTGGTGGTGGTGGGTGGGTGGATGGATGAATTGGTGGGTGGGTGGATGAATGGATTGATGGATGGAAGGATGAATTGGTGGGTGGGTGGGTAGAAGGATGGATTGGTGGGTGGGTGGGTGGATGGATGGATGGATGGATTGGTGGGTGGGTGGGTGGATGGATGGATGGATGGATGGGTGGATGGATTGGTGGGTGGGTTAATGGATGGATTGGTGGGTGGGTATATGGGTGGATGGATGGATTGGTGGATGGATGGATGGTTGATGGGTGGGTGGATGGATGGATGGATGGATTGATGGATGATGGATGGGTGGGTGGATGGATGAATTGATGGGTATGGATGGATGGATGAGTGGTGGGTGGATATGCAGACCATCATACAGGCTAGCAGTGTGACCAACGAACAGACAGACAAATAGATCAACAGAGAGAGAGAGACAGCGACATGGAGGCAGACAGACAGTGAGCTCTATTGACCCACCCATATCAGAGAGTCCTTGCAGGTGGCCTCAGTCTGGACCACAAACATCACACACAGGCCGAGAGTTGCAAACCTCGTCAGTGATCTCATCGCTTCCATGATTCCGTTGGCGAGTGAGTCTCCCTTGAATACAGTTGTTTCTATCTGTGGGCAGAGAGGCATAGAACATATGTGTGGGGAGAGAGGCATAGAACATATGTGTGGGGAGAGATGCATAGAACAGATGTGCGGGGAGAGATGCATAGAACAGATGTGTGTGGAGAGAGTCATAGAACAGATGTGTGGTGAGAGAGTCATAGAACATATGTGTGGGGAGAGAGTCATATAACAGATGTGTGGGGAGAGAGTCATAGAACAGATGTGTGGGGAGTGGGTCATAGAACAGATGTGTGGGGAGAGAGTCATAGAACAGATGTGTGGGGAGAGAGTCATAGAACAGATGTGTGGGGAGAGAGGCATAGAACAGATGTGTGGGAGAGAGACATTGAACAGATGTGTGGGGAGAGAGGCATAGAACAGAGGTGTGGGGAGAGATACATAGAACCTAGGTTGTGGGGAGAGAGACATAGAACCTAGGTTGTGGGGAGAGAGACAAAGAACAGAGGTGTGAGGAGAGAGACATAGAACAGAGGTGTGGGAGAGAGGCATAGAACAGAGTTGTGGGGAGAGGCATAGAACAGAAGTGTGGGGAGAGAGGCATAGAACAGAGGTGTGGGGAGAGAGACATAGAACAGATGTGTGGGGAGAGAGACATAGAACAGAGTGTGGGGAGAGAGACATAGAACCTAGGTTGTGGGGAGAGAGACAAAGAACAGAGGTGTGAGGAGAGAGACATAGAACAGAGGTGTGGGGGAGAGAGGCAATAGAACAGAGTTGTGGGGAGAGAGGCATAGAACAGAAGTGTGGGGAGAGAGAGGCATAGAACAGAGGTGTGGGGAGAGAGACATAGAACAGATGTGTGGGAGAGAGACATAGAACAGAGGTGTGGGGAGCTTTACGACAGCTTTACGGCAGCTTTACGACAGCTCTATAGATCTTGATGCCTTTACCTGTACCTTCCATTACCTGGTTCTAGACAGACACATTTACATAGACAACAAGATGGACTGAATACCATTTACGTCCATTTATTTATTTCTTAATGAACCAAACAACTGACGGTTTCTTTCTAAATATATTTCAGATTGAGAGACTGAGAGAGACAGGGAGAGAGAGAGACTGAGAGAGACACAAATAAGTGGCAGAACGCAGACAAAAAAATGAATGTCACAGGAAATCTAAAACTTGAATTTGGCAGAAAAATCCGCTAGCTGGCGCTGGAGTTGATAGAAATGAGGTTAATTGAAACACGTTAAAATAGCATCGGTTAGTGGAGCCTCACAGTCCAGCAGTGAAATATCATGGCGGGGTCAACGGGATGCTGTGAGAACACAATTCATCATTTGTCTGTTCCGGTGATTTCAGCAATCGCTCACAAGATTTCCCAATCCCAGTTTTTCCTGAAGAGGGAGATTAGCCGCGGACGATAATTTATCGGGAGTTTTTCTTCATTGTCTATTACTGACACCGTTTGTTCGTGATAGACTTCCGTAAGGTAGGACTGGCTTCATTAAGAGCTGAAATTGAGTACCTGACGTCCGGACACTTGTGTGTTTGACAACAAAGTTTCATCAACGTCAGGGCGGGGTTATATTTGGTCGCCCTTTTTTTTTTTTTTTAAATTCAGAAACTGGCGTTGTCTTTAAAGTGACATAACAGAGGCGGCTCGTCAATAGATATCAGGGGCGGCTCGTCAATAAATATCAGGGGCGGCTCGTCAATAGATATCGGGTGGGTGGGGGCTCGTCAATAGATATCAGGGAGGGGGGCTCGACAATAGATATCAGGGGGGGGGGGGGCTCGTCAATAGATATCAGGGGGGCTCGTCAATAGATATCAGGGGGGCTCGTCAATAGATATCAGGGGGGGGGGGGGGTCGTCAATAGATATCAGGGGGGTTCGTCAATAGATATCAGGGGCGGCTCGTCAATAAATATCAGGGGCGGTTCGGCAATAGATATCGGGGGGGGGGTGGGGGGGGCTCGTCAATACATATCAGGGGAGGGGGGTCGTCAATAGATATCAGGGGGGGGGACTCGTCAATAGATATCAGGGGGGGGACTCGTCAATAGATATCAGGGGCGGCTCGTTAATAGATATCAGGGGGGGGGCTCGTCAATATATACCAGGGTGGGGGGGGGGCTCGTCAATAGATATCAGCGGGGGCTCGTCAATAGATATCAGGGGGGTGGGCCCATCAATAGATATCAGGGGGGGCTCGTCAATAGATATCAGGGGGGGCTCGTCAATAGATATCAGGGGGGGGGGCTCGTCATTAGATATCAGGGGGGGGTCGTCAATAGATATCAGGGGGGCTCGTCAATAGATATCAGGGGGGGGGGGCTCGTCATTTGATATCAGGGGGGGCTCGTCAATAGATATCAGGGGGGGCTCGTCATTAGATATCAGGGGGGGGCTCGTCAATAGATATCAGGGGGGGGCTCGTCAATAGATATCAGGGGGGGGCTCGTCAATAGATATCAGGGGGGCTCGTCATTAGATATCAGGGGGGGGCTCGTCAATAGATATCAGGGGGGCTCGTCAATAGATATCAGGGGGGGGGCTCGTCATTAGATATCAGCGGGGGGGTCGTCAATAGATATCAGGGGGGGGGCTCGTCAATAGATATCAGGGGGGGGGGGCTCGTCAATAGATATCGGGGGGGGGCTCGTCAATAGATATCAGGGGGGGGGCTCCTCAATAGATATCAGGGGGGTGGGCTCGTCAATAGATATCAGGGGGGGGGGGGCTCGTCAATAGATATCAGGGGGGGGGGGGCTCGTTAATAGATATCGGGGGGGGGGGTGAGGGCTAGTCAATAGATATCAGGGCGGCTCGTTAATAGATATCATGGGGGCTCGTCAATAGATATCAGGGCGGCTCGTAAATAGATATCAGGGGGGCTCGTCAATAGATATCAGGGGGGGGGGGTCATCAATAGATATCAGGGGTGGATCGTCAATAGATATCAGGGGGGGGGTCGTCAATAGATATCAGGAGGGGGGGGCTCGTCAATAGATATCGGGGGGGGGGGCTCGCCAATAGATATCAGTGGCGGCTCGTTAATAGATATCAGGGGGGGGGGGGGCTCGTCAATGGATATCAGAGGGGGGGGCTCGTCAATAGATATCAGGGGCGGCTCGTCAATAGATATCAGGGGGGGGGGCTCGTCAATAGATATCAAGGGGGGGGCCTCGTCAATATATATCGGGGGGGGGGGGGCTCGTCAATAGATATCAGTGGCGGCTCGTTAATAGATATCAGGGGGGGGGGGCTCGTCAATTGATATCAGAAGAAGGGGGGGGGCTCATCAATAGATATGAGGGGCGGCTCGTCAATAGATATTAGGGGGGTCTTCAATACATATCAGGGGGGGGGGGGCTCGTCAATAGATATCAGGGGGGGGGGGTCGTCAATAGATATCAGGTGGGGGGCTCGTCAATAGATATCGGGGGTGGGGGGGGGGCTCGTCAATAGATATCAGGACGGGGGGGATCGTCAATAGATATCAGGGGGGGGGGCTCGCGAATAGATATCAGGGGGAGGGGGTCGTCAATAGTTAGCAGGAGGGAGGGTCGTCAATAGATAGTAGGGTGGGGGGGTCGTCAATAGATATCAGGAGGGGGGTCGTTAATAGATATCAGGGGGGGGGGCTCGTCAATATATATCAGGGGGGGCTCGTCAATAGACATCAGGGGGGATGCTCGTCAATAGATATCAGGGGGGGTGGGCTCGTCAATAGATATCAGGGGGGGGGGTCGTCAATAGATATCAGGGGGGGGGTCGTCAATAGATATCGGGGGGGACTCGCCAATAGATATCAGGGAGGGGGGTCGTCAATAGATATCAGGGGGGGGGGGCTCGTCAATATATATAGGGGGGGGGGGGGGGGCTCGTCAATAGATATCAGCGGGGGCTCGTCAATAGGTATCAGGGGGTAACTCGTCAATAGATATCAGGGGGGGGCCCGTCAATAGATACCAGGGGGGAGGGGGTCGTCAATAGATATCAGGAGGGAGGGTCGTCAATAGATAGTAGGGTGGGGGGGGTCGTCAATAGATATCAGGAGGGGGGTCGTTAATAGATATCAGGGGGGGTTGTCAATAGATATCAGGGGGGGGGCTCGTCAATAGATATCAGGGGTAACTCGTCAATAGATATCAGGGGGGGGGGGCTCGTCAATAGATATCAGGGGGGGGCTCGTCAATAGATATCAGGGGGTAACTCGTCAATAGATATCAGGGGGGGGCTCGTCAATAGATATCAGGGGGGGGTCGTCAATAGATATCAGGGGGTAACTCGTCAATAGATATCAGGGGGGGGGGCTCGTCAATAGATATCAGGGGGTAACTCGTCAATAGATATCAGGGGGGGGGGCTCGTCAATAGATATCAGGGGGGGGCTCGTCAATAGATATCAGGGGGGGGGTCGTCAATAGATATCAGCGGGGGGGGGGGCTCGTCAATAGATATCAGGGGGGGCTCGTCAATAGATATCAGGGGGTAACTCGTCAATAGATATCAGGGGGGGGGGCTCGTCAATAGATATCAGGGGGGGGCTCGTCAATAGATATCAGCGGGGGGGCTCGTCAATAGATATCAGGGGTAACTCGTCAATAGATTCAGGGGGGGGGGGCTCGTCAATAGATATCAGGGGGTACTCGTCAATAGATATCAGGGGGGGGGGCTCGTCAATAGATATCAGGGGGTAACTCGTCAATAGATATCAGGGGGGGGGCTCGTCAATAGATATCAGGGGGGGGCTCGTCAATAGATATCAGGGGTAACTCGTCAATAGATATCAGGGGGGGGGGGGCTCGTCAATAGATATCAGGGGGGGGCTCGTCAATAGATATCAGGGGGGGGCTCGTCAATAGATATCAGCGGGGGGGCTCGTCAATAGATATCAGGGGGGGGGGCTCGTCAATAGATATCAGCGGGGGGGCTCGTCAATAGATATCAGGGGGTAAACTCGTCAATAGATATCAGGGGGGGGGGGCTCGTCAATAGATATCAGGGGGGCTCGTCAATAGATATCAGGGGGGGGGCTCGTCAATATATATCAGGGGGGGGTCGTCAATAGATATCAGGGAGGGGGGGTCGTCAATAGATATCGGGGGGGGGGACTCGCCAATAGATATCAGGGAGGGGGGTCGTCAATAGATATCAGGGGGGCTCGTCAATAGATATCGGGGGGGGGGCTCGTCTCAATAGATATCAGGGGCGGCTCGTAATAGATATCAGGGGGGGCTCGTCAATATATACCAGGGGGGGGGGCTCGTCAATAGATATCAGCAGGGGGGGTGGGGGCTCGTCAATAGATATCAGGGGGTACCTCGTCAATAGATATCAGGGGGGGGGCTCGTCAATAGATATCAGAGGGGGGGCTCGTCAATAGATATCAGGGGGGTGGGCTCGTCAATAGATATCAGAGGGGGGGGGGGGCTCGTCAATAGATATCAGGGGGTACCTCGTCAATAGATATCAGGGGGTGGGCTCGTCAATAGATATCAGAGGGGGTGGGGGCTCGTCAATAGATATCAGGGGTACCTCGTCAATAGATATCAGGGGGGGGGGCTCGTCAATAGATATCAGAGGGGGGGCTCGTCAATAGATATCAGGGGGGGGGGGCTCGTCAATAGATATCAGGGGGGGGGCTCGTCAATAGATATCAGGGGGGAACTCGTCAATAGATATCAGGGGGGTCGTCAATAGATATCAGGGGGGGTGGGGGGTCGTCAATAGATATCAGGGGGGATCAGCATTAGATTTCGTGGGGGGGGGCTCGTCAATAGATATCAGGGGGGCTCGTCAATAGATATCAGGGGGGACTCATCAAGAGATATCGGGGGGGGGGGGGGCTAGTCAAAAGATATCAGGGGGGCTCGTCAATTGATCAGGGGGGGGGGGGGTAGTCAGTAGATATCAGGGGGGACTCGTCAACACATATCAGGGGGGGGGGCTCGTCAATAGATATCAGGGGGGACTCGTCAACAGATAACGGGGGGGGTCGTCAATAGATATCAGGGGGGGGGGTGGATCGTCAAACAGATATCAGGGGGGGGGTCGTCAATAGATATCAGGGGGGACTCGTCAATAGATATCAGGGGGGGGGCTCGTCAATAGATATCAGGGGGGGGGTCGTCAATAGATATCAGGGGGGGCTCGTCAATAATATCAGGGGGGGGTGGACTCGTCAACAGATATCAGGGGGGGTCGTCAATAGATATCAGGGGGGGGGGGGGCTCGTCAATAGATATCAGGAGGGTGGGTCGTCAATAGATATCAGGGGGACTCGTCAATAGATATCAGGGGGGGGGGCTCGTCAATAGATATCAGGAGGGTGGGTCGTCAATAGATATCAGGGAGGAACTCGTCAATAGATATCAGGGGGGGGGGTGGACTCGTCAACAGATATCAAGGGGGGGGGGTCGTCAATAGATATCAGGGGGGAACTCGTCAATAGATATCAGGGGGGTCGTCAATAGATATCAGGGGGGAACTCGTCAATAGATATCAGGGGTGGGTCGTCAATAGATATCAGGGGGG